>JAZGTJ010019732.1:0-10748 GCA_036877575.1 Botia almorhae | reverse complement strand
AAAGGCACACATATAGAGTACTTTAACTCCTCAGTGATTATTCAACAATTATTTGCAGTCCTTATGCTTTATGAAATATTACATTAACGTTATGCAATGTTTTACCCCCGCAAATAAATTGTTTATTAAAAAGCAACATATAATATTTTCAACCTATTTGCATTACTACCATGAAGTATCAGTTCAGAACAAAAAAATGTACAAAAATCTACAAACAACTTGTATTTATGTAACATATTTTAAAAAATTTCATAAACATCAAGTGGGCTGCAATTTGGCGTTAATGGGGTTATATGGGGTCAATTTTTTAAATAAATGAAAAAACTACATTTTCTGTGCTATCACAGATTATGCAAATGTGTGTCAGTAATCAGTGATGTTGTTATCAAAACCTGTATAAATACAGTAGCAATCAGTTATAGCAAAAATGAAAACAGTGCAAAAATCCTCTTCAAGGCACTCGTGTGGAATGTTTACAACATTCTAATTTACAATTATGTACAAGTTTACAAATCAGTCGCACTTGAGCGAAATGCATAGATTCCTTTTCACCCTCCAGTTTCTGAAAAGCGTTGCCACCTTTAATCCTTCTGTTAGGTGCTGTGGGGGCTGAGCTCTGGTTTGTAACCCTCCGAACATCTGTTACACAGACCAAGAACAAACCTTAACCACTTCGAATAAAATAACAAAATAACAAAACATGGCCCGGTACAAGTTGTTAATGGCTTTTTGAGTACCAACATTGTTGATTCCTGAGGAAAATGGCAGGTTGTGACTGGGTGGGCCCTGGGCATCATAACTGCACATGCTCAGAGCTCTGGTCACTTTCATGGCTGTCTTCCTCATTGCTTGGAGACCCGATGGGATGATGCAGTCCCACAAGAGGGGAAAACTCAGAGGGTAAGAGAGTTCCTTTTTTAACATTCACAAGCTCTTTCTCCCGAGCAGCGGCTCCCTGCTGCCCACCCTTCACTCGTTTCCACTTCATCCTCCTGTTCTGAAACCACACCTTCACCTGCACAGGACACATACTGTTAATCTGGAGTCACATCAGGAAGGATAATGCGCATTTACACAGTCATTATTGCAAAATAAAGCCAGATATGGTCTTGTGTAATTCTGAAGGGCTTCATTTTGTGATATTGACTTGCTGACAGTACTTTACAATACCCTGAATATTACATGCTTGCTTAAAAAATTGCTAAAATTATATTATGTGAGAGGATAAAATTTATATTATTATGTGAGACAGGTTGCCAGGGACAACGGTTATCTGTACACTTAGGTGGTGAATATGCAAAATTGTTGGACCACAATACTGACTAATATAATCACTAATTGGAATCAAGTATTCCAGAGAGCCATGCACCAATGTATAATATTGTTATATTAAGTATAGTTGTAAAAGAATAGTGAATCATTACTGTAACTAAGTTCCAATAAACATGACATTTCACATATTATTAAAGCTAATAAAGAAGTAAATAACTGTTGTTTGCTCATTAGGAGACTAAATTTTGGCAAAGCTATTAATAGCACACAGTAGCCAACTACACACAATGTTTATGGGACTTTTTTGGTCTCCCAGCAACACAGGCGTCCAAGATCTGCATCAGGGAAACTCAACGCCACTTTGTGGGAATGTGTGTTAGGGTGTGTGTTATGGCACTCTCCAGAAAGCCTTGATTTGGCACGTACACATGGACCCCAGAACAAACTTCATGTTGTGTGTATCTGATTGGAAGAGATTTCTCTAACATAGATTTCTGCCAATGCAGCACTCAGCCCGACACATGCACACAACGTACAAAAACCAAGCAAAACACCTAATTTCATGTTCTTTGCAGGTAAGAGTCCTTTATCTCTGCTTTTAATCTTTCAACTTCCAGAAAGTCACAGTGGATCTATGCGCACATGTCCAATTTGTGTGTTTCTCCTGTGGAGCGTGAGAAGTTCAGAGGAACAGCGATACAACTGTCTCTGTTGGAATCTAAGCATTGGCACTCTAGATTATTTCCACCTGGTCTGTTATGTGCTGATTCAACACTCCTGGCTGCTTGTTGGCCCACAGGCCAACATCCAATTCCTGACTCGACACTTTGACTCGTTCTGTATTTGCGTCCCCACTATGATGATCAAGCTGCTGCCTAAAACGGGTCGATCAGTTCTGGACCCTGCCCCCCCACACCACCAACCGCCCATAACCAGGCTCGATAGGGCCACTATTTCAGGCTGAGATGGTTATTTTAGGAAGTTCAGCGCAGGTATTGCAGATTACATTACGTGATGAAAACGTAAGTCAGATGGAGCGCGAGAACTGAGAACTTTAAGAAGGGTTGCATGAAACTGTTTACTCATTCTAAAGTAAAATATTTTTACAGTTTTACTTATAAATGTACCCCAAGATAGTTTTTATATTTAAAATAAGCAAAGATGATTTGTTATTTAATAAGGCCCTGTAAAAGCAATTTGAAAAACAGATAATAACATATATTCCACTTTGTATATACCGTTGATTCTGAAGGTACTATCTTATCATCAAAGATTGTTAGCAGCTATTTGTGATAACTGATTTTCATTTGTCTCATTTATGACAGTAAGTACTGTCATTTAATTACCATTTAATGATTTACTTCTTTCATGATTTATACAAAATACAATAGCACAATAGCAATGGTTTGTTCAAATATCAAACACGCAAAAAACTTCAACTATTTATTAAATTATATTGTCTTGAGGAATATATGTAAATATTTTCTTTAAAACAGTACTGCATAAAAAAATAAACTTTTATACTCATTCTTATTTTTTAGAAAATGATGATAAACCTCTTTAAGTTCCAAAAGGGGTCAAACCTATTAGCACAACTGTACGCATGTGGCATGTATATGGATTCCCCTAAACATTACATGTACGATAATTACGAACAGATCTGAAATAACAGTACAGGCAGATGTTCAGAATTTGCTGTTCAAGGTCCGAGATCAACCCACGTCCACAGATTTATTGGATCTGTGCTGAGAGTCATTAGGAAGCAATTGTGAGTAGGAAGGGAAAAGTGATTCAAACGAATGATTCAAATCCTAGGTGAGTTATAGAGATTCTTTTCAGGTCAAGACACTTACACTGGAATGATCTTGTGAATGGGTGTGTGAGATGTGCAGGCCATTAAAAATACACTATTACAATCAGTGTTTAGATTTATACTGAAATATAAAGGCAAAATGTACTGCAGTAATAAACAATGCATTTTAAAGACCCCAATAAAGAGACTACGAACTTCACCAGGGTCTAGTTTGAAATATATATAAATTACGATAAAAGGCATTTACAATGACTATTTTGAAGGTTTTGCATATATCAGTACTGTATAGTGTAAGTAGCAAACAGCAAAGTTTAAATCATTAAGACGGATGTTTTTGCAATAATAAAATAAAATAAGCAATTGATTAAAATAAGTGCGCGCGCACACACACACACACACACACACATACAAAGCGTACAGATTTTGTAAATATTCAAATTGAGAGTTGAAATGTCAGCACAGTTTATCAGACACAAAGGGTTTGCGCAGTCAGGTTGCCGCTTAAAATCACGAGGCCTGGGATGAATTTTCTATGGGTTCCCCCTCTCGCAGGCCCAATGAAAAAGCTATACCACAAAGGACCTTGGTTCACCCCCTTTATCGCTTTATATCACTTGTGTAGTCAGCTTTAATGTAAAGGCTTTTATTCTACCCATAAAGCATAGGATTACGTTTTCAAAGCCAACAAAAACATCAATGTTACATTTCTCTGTAACACATGAAAACAGGCCAGGCATCAACATACTTGTCTCTCAGTGAGGTCAAGGTTGACAGCGATTTCGTAGCGTCTAAGGCGCGTCAGATAGTTGTGGTGAGCGAACTCCGATTCCAGTTCTCGGATCTGCTCCTTGGTGAACGCTGTGCGCTCCTTCCTGGGTTTACTGCTCACGTCTGACTTGTAGCTCCCATCCTGTGAATCTGAAATGAAAAACAGATCACTCTCCAGCCGCTGGAAGCACACCGAAAAAATGTGAGGAGGCAAAAAAGGGTGAAAAATAAGATGGTGTGATAAACTGCAGGGCTCCGAAATAAAATAAACAAATAAAAATAAAAATGAAAGCGGAACAATTTGGACTGCCAATCAGCCTTTTTATTATGGCGATATGGTTCTGGTGTTTTTAATAGGCGGAGGAGGGCCAGCGTGTGCACTTAAACCTGGCCTGAATCAATAGGCTTGTTTTCACACTCTCCAACAATCAGCTCAATTTACTCTCCATTTTCCACACACACTCTGTTAACAGAAAATGTAAAGCTATCCCAAAAAGTCATAACTGATCACATTTCTATTGAACTCTGAAGACAAGTTCAATTCACTCTGCAAATCTGCAAAAACTGGTCCTCAAAATTGTTTATTAAAAAGAAAGGAGAACAGAAAATTCAGGCCAATGTGTAATATGTTTTTTCTCTTTTGTCAGGGAGCAATGGTGAACAAAGAAGGAAATAAGCCTGTATTTTGTCAAGCATTTCAAATACGACTGGCAAAAGCCTTTACCAAAAAGAAAGCTTTTCTGTATCCTCCATTTCATGATGGTGTGAATATAAATTAAAATTGGCTGTAGAATATTTATTAGATTTGTTAAATATTTGTTAGATGAATTAACTTCTCTAGTTTTCATAATCAAATATTTTAAGGGTTATATTGTGAATGCTTTAACAAAGAACAATGAGCAGGACAGTTACAGACAGGAGAAAGAAAGAAAGAATAAAAGAAAGAAAGAAAAAAAGAAAGAAAATATGTTTTCAATGAATTTCTTTGGCTTGCCTTCCAGAAACGGTGTGATTTAGATGTTGAATTTTTGAATTTTAAAAGCACCATAGACATACAACTGCTGTAGAAATCTAAAAGTTTTACAGTACACAAGATTATGAACCTTGAAGATCATATTTTATCTCCAGCATCACTTTTCTGAATAATCTATCACTGCCTGTCAGTGCAACATCTCGACACATGACGTGGCTCTAAATGGAAACCACACTGCCTTTAATAACTGCCAACAGAGTGAAGAATAAAATTAGATTTCGTATAAAGGCGATCTGAGTGCCAACAGGAGCCTTCTGGAAATTTCTACCAGCGTTTTGTATATCCATCAATCTGCTATCATGCCATAAATTACAGGCACCTGGATGAACAGTTTCAACATTAGGCCCCATGCGACTTAGTATGGGGCCTAAAGTACCGTTTAAGCCAGAACGGTTTACTACTGTAAAAACAAGTCAAGTTTGTTATCTGAATAAAAGAACTATAGTTCAGCAGGTCAATCTTAAATGATATTTAAGTTATTGCAAACACGAAATCTTTTCACACTCTTTGTGCGGAACACGTCTCACACACTTTTTGTGCGGAACAACAAAGTTGTTTTAAGTCTGTAGGTCAACGTCACACTGCTTCATTTACCAGGTGTGATATTTCTATTGTTCTTGAAATTTAAGCACCAGATTTTGTATTAAAAGTCCCCATCTGCAGCTTTAACTGTTTTCCCCAGCCATTAATAGCACGTCTGTGTTTGGGGGGTATCAAAAGCGCAGCTGTGGGCAGCGCGAGGGTTTAACGGCAGACTTCACCTGTGGGCTATTAAAGACCTGAGGGTAAATGCCAAAGTGACTTACAGCACTGAAACTGATGAGAGAGAGACACAGGCCAGCCGCACAACACCAGCCCTCATCACTACAGTACACTACTGTACACACTACTAAGATCTGTGCTGAGATCTGAATCTTTCCTTCTTATTTACTTAACCTAAAAATTATTTTAAAATAATTCATAAGTAAAAATGAAAAAATATTATGTTGTTTGTTAAACCATTTTTATTGAATTCAGTTTGCTTTATTTTAAAAGAGAGTGTCTGCTCTTGTAAATAGATCACAGATTGTTTTAACCAAGCGTGTGTGTGTGTGTGTGAGAATTTAGATCTGAAAATCAAATGTGTAAAAACCAACTGTAATCACACACCTAATGAATTCGCTTTATTGTAAATTAGGAATTTCCAGTTTAATGTCAATTATAATGATGGACAGCATTATTGTGTGGAATTAAAGAAAAGGTTTTACTTCCTTGTTCTGAATTTCTGGAAGTAGATTTAAAATTTTATAAATTCAAATTTAAAATTTCTATTGCTGCGTAACAACAAAAATAAAATATTTAAACTTTTATCATTTAGAATTTTAAAGAACGTATATATTTTAAAAATGAAGATACAACATTATATAAACTGTTTACAAATACTGAAAAATTAATCATATTGTCTAAATTTATATTAAACATGATTTGATGTATGGATGCCTCCTCACTTAATATTTATCCAACTAAATTATTATAGACTATAAACTATCATATCTCCAGTAATTCGGATTACACAAAATACACTGCACAATGATTACAAAGACAGATGACTTTTGAATGGTAAATTATCTTTAAATCAAACGCTGTATTACAGACAAAAGTCAGTAACATAATCTGTTCTTAATAACGATGAGTAATATTCAGTTAGCCTGTCATAATAAATTATAATTTTGTTATTTGGAATTTTGTTATTTGAGGATATTAATTTGATTTGTATTTTTCTGTTAAACTTTTCAAGATGGCCAGTAAACATTTTAAATAATAGTGACGAAATTACAGATTACAAATTCACATACAGAATAGGGAAAGCAAGGTGAACGTACCCGAACTGTCGCTCTTTCCTTTGCTGCTCCTTCGCTCTGATTCAACGCTAGACATGGTCTGTCTCCCAAATTCTCCTGACACACATGACACTCTAGAGGGGTCCCCACCAGCTAGTGTTGGGTTACCCGCACACAAGCCCTGGGAACCTGCTCCTCCTGAGCTGCACAGGTCTGGCGCAGGGGTCTCAGGGTGCGGCAGGCAGAGACCGTGGCGGTCCCCTCCAATCGAAGGCATCTGAGGAACGTGCCAGGTAGGTTGATGCTGTGCATGATGTGGATGTTGTGGACTGGGGTGAACTCTGTGATGGGGTCCTCCAAAGCCAGCCTCATCCCCTGTGTAGCTGCAGGGCGGCGAGGGTCCCGGCAGGTCGGGGTAGGAGACGTGGTCGGAGCGTCCATGTAGGGCCAGCGAGGACTGTGTGAATGTGGGGTGCAGGGCTTGGGCCGGGGCGTGCGGGCTCCGCAGACATCCAAACAGAGAGTGATCCATTTCCTCAATGTCTACAGATCCAAAACTCCAGATCTCTCTTCTGAAGCGTCTCCTCCGTGTGCACGTGAGTTGCAAATGGGGGAAGCCAAAAACCTCCCAAATCACAAGGCTTTTCCACGAGCGCCTCTCACCTCGCACCCGTGGCTACCGTGATCCAGGAGTCAGCAGCGAGAGGAAGAGGGAGCAGGCAGCGATGAAAGCAAAGGCCTCTGGTAATCCTGAGCATGCAACCCTGTTGCCAGGTGGAGAGAGAGGGTAAACACACACAGCCTGTGAGAGGAAGCTCGGGTGACAGACGGTAGAGAGAGAGATAGACAGGGATAGAGAAAGACAGAGTGGTCTGGGCCGGACTGGATACTGTGCTCGTAGAGAAGTGCAGTTGGAGAGAGGGAAGAAAGGAGGGAGGGGGGCAAACAGAGGTGGTGGAGGAATGGATGTTATATATAGGGCGTAACATGAGAGGGAGGTTGGGTCGCAGGCTCCTCGCTACTGACCACATGCATACGATCTTCCTCCAGAAAAGCAAGGTACAATAAATCTGGGGCCAGCCAAGTAGTTCCGGGCTCACGAAAACAGGAGGTGGGATATTTTGGATCTGGGAGATCTGACCCCACTGAGACTTCTTTTCTAAGAAATGAGTTGCGTAAGCAGGCTAAGTGTGAGTGCGAACCAAAGGGTTGCAAGGGTGTTTTAAGGGGTGGGGCAGAAGATGGGGTGTGGGAATTTGGGGCGACTTCAGTTCAAATTGCTGAGTGTGCCTGTCTGTCTGTGTGTTTACCAAAGTGCGCATAAACTAAGGTGGCTCAAAATGATCTACATTGTCAGCATCATCTTTTAAGCCCCAGAATTCACAGTGAATGGATCAATATCCATTAAAAAGTAGTCAAAGAAGCATAAACAAAGTACTAGAGTTTCTGCAAGAGTACGAGCAATGTAGCATTACTAAAGAATTAGCTTGTATTTGCATCAAATCTATAAAATGACAATAATATAAAAGTTTGGTATTGAAGGCATTTAATGTCTTTGTTTTCCATTTGAAATGCATAAAAATCTTTTTTATACTGGCAGTTATTATAGTCTGTCTACCCAGTAATAACTCAAAATGTGTCTAACAAAGCCTATAACTAATCCATATGACACACAGGCTTGTCTGTTGCAGACATATCATGACATGCAGATTTCTATAAATCTGTCCAACAATAGATACATGGCAATGTAATGCATAGCTGGAGCAATCGCATAAAAATAGCTTTGAGAAGACAGATGCAGTTCTTTCTAATGCATATTCAGATGGAAAATCAGATTCCTCTTCCAGAACTTAAAAGGGCCCTTTTGCTTGTCACAAAATGTCTGAAAGTTTTGAGCAGAGAATAAAAACAGCCCTGTAGGAAAAGTTCATATTTTAATAAAAATGTTGCTGAAAACAAAAACAATTTTATACAAGTTTTTATACACTGCACAATTAAGCTAATTCAAATGTTGGGATAACAATTCAATTAGTTTCACTTTATAGAATTTTTTCAGCCATAATGAATAAAAACTCTGAGCAATGCAGAAATCATAAAGGATCTCATTTTTGTTTATGAAAATGTTGCTCATCAAAAGGCTGCATCACAGCTCCAAAAAGGCTGTAATGGAAACAAATAAATCCTGTTATGGTATTCAGTAATTAAACTTTTTTTGCATGCCTGTGTAATTGTTTTATTTTCATTTAATTAAATGCATTGAAATTTTGCGGTAGATAAAAATACTTCTTGTTTTACTACATTTTTTTGGACTCGCTCGGACTGGGAGTTTAGCATGGCTCTTTAAGATTGGTGTAGCTATGTAGGCCCGCATGACTGGTGTAAAAATTAAAAAAATAAAACTGTGCTGCTACACCTTTCACCCAACTATATTAATTTCAAACAACAAACCTAATTTACATTACGCACAACAATTTACAATGCAACCGAAACCACTGCTGTTTCAAAACTGAGCTTTCTATTTTAATGACTTACGTTACGAGGGGCTCAGAAACATTCTTGACCACTGCCAGTCTTATCCTCACTGTCGCTTATATTCATTGCAATTTCTGCATATAGATGACTGAGGCCAACCAAACATGCACACAGGCTTTAACCTGGAAAGGAAATTAGGTTCATTTTTAAGGGAAATGACTTTAGCAGACCACCAAAATCCGATGTGGGTGTTACAACAGATTTCTGCCTCCGTTTGCACTGACTTGTCCAGTGATATTGTATTAAGCTTCAAAAAATACAGCGTTTATTTAACAAATTAGGCCAATTAGTAGTTATGTAAAGTAATCTCTGAGCAGGGCCCCTGGGTGCGTATTAATGTTCATATGGTTTAAGTTTTAGCCTCAGAGCCTGGGCCAGGTCATAGCCCCGGGCAGTTACGTGAGCCTCACTTTCTTTCCTCCTCGACCCCTTTCCTCTCTCCTCGCAGTGGGTCTGAAGGCCTACGCCGCTGTAATAGCTAACTGCTAATTTGACAGGTCTCCGGGGGATAAGATTTTCCGCAGGTGAGTTCTCTTACCTGGGGGCCAATCATTTAATGTGTGTGACACAAGGTGATGCTTGTCTGACACGTTATGCTTATTAGATTTTGTTGGATTTTAAAGGGGCCCCTCTATTCTGCTTGTGTCAATCAAATTTTCTGCAGTCTAAATCCATGCAGACAGACATTAAAATATTAAAACCGTGTTTTTTCTATTTTTTGGTCGGTGCTTGGGCTTTTGAATAATATCTGATGATGAATGTGGTGATTTTAATGTAAATGTGTCACACATTTCATGTGTATTTATAATTTTTCAGTTTCTCATTCTTTACATTGCAATTTTCACTTCATTTCCTTCAGTTCATTTGATCACACATTCGGTCCCACGATTTTCATATGTTGAGTGAAAAGGAGCTCATGGACTAGAGCGCTAACTCTGTAAGCTGTTAATGCCAGACTTCAGACACACATTTCTAATTGGTAGTCTCTTAGACACTTTAAATGGGATTTGTGTAATATGTGCTGCTTTGTAATGAAAGGATGAAAGGAGTATGTGATGCGTTTTATATTAATAGACAAAGACTGAAAAAATATAAGGCCCTCAGAAATTTCTGCTACGGTCCAGTTACTTTACTGGGTACCAGTGCAGCTATATGCAGGAACTGTACACAGTTATTAAAAATCAAACACTTGGTTAAAAGATCTGACAAAATGTATTTTTAAACACTTTGAAATGTGTTTAATAAAACTATTGTCATACACAATAAACTGTTTTTAAAATATAGAAAATGTAAAAGTAAGATAGATATTTATAGATATTGTCTAAAGAGAAGAATCTCATCATGAACGTTTCCTAGATATGGCAAATCAAGTGAAAAAATTAAGTGAAGAAACATGTTTAAGTTTTAATATAATTTTGTAATCAGTGGAAAATTTATGATAACAATTTGAGTTGAATTGAAAAATCAACAGGAATTTACAGTATCCAGTACGTCCCTTAATTCTTTATAC
>JAZGTJ010019731.1:0-10749 GCA_036877575.1 Botia almorhae | reverse complement strand
CTGGGTTCTCCTGCAGTCATTATATAACGTTTGTGTCTCTGGGTTCTCCTGCAGTCATTATATAATGTTTGTGTCTCTGGGTTCTCCTGCAGTCATTATATAATGTTTGTGTTTCTGGGTTCTCCTGCAGTCATTATATAATGTTTGTGTCTCTGGGTTCTCCTGCAGTCATTATATAATGTTTGTGTCTCTGGGTTCTCCTGCAGTTGACTTATGTGAGTTATTACCTGGCTGTGGTTGGTCATGTCCTGTCCATCATCTCACTCCTGATCTCCATGTGTATCTTCTCTTATTTCAAGTATGTGATTAAAGGAACCGCACAGATTTTCTGTGTGAATGAACAGATAGTGAGTATGTGTGTGTGTGTGTTGCAGATGTTTGAGTTGTCAGCGTATCACTCTTCATAAAAACATGTTCACCTCATTCATTCTCAACTCTGTCGCCACCATTGGCTGGTTCAACCTGGTCACTGGAGAACAGCAGGAGAAAACTCACTTTGTAAGAGCCCTCACCCACAAATAATTAACTATACTATAAATAACCATTAAATTCACTGGACCCACTGGTTTCTTCATTCTGAATCACAAAAACCTCTGATTGATGTGATATATTTGCCCTCTGATTGATGTGACATATTTGCTCTCTGATTGATGTGATATATTTGCCCTCTGATTGATGTGACATATTTGCTCTCTGATTGGATGTGATATATTTTGGAATATTTTGGTGTTATATATATGTGAAATTGCTGCCAGTTTCAACCCCTTATTTACAAACACTTTTGTTCTGCACCACAATAAATGCTGTACCATGTTTCTTGGGTTTTCAATATTGTGTATCACTTGTTTTTTGGTCTTCTGTGTGCTTAGTCTCAGATAGGTTGTAAGATTCTGGCCAGTGTAATTCACTACACCTCCTGCTCGAATTATTTTTGGATGCTTTGTGAGGGAATCTACCTGCACACGCTCATCATTGTGGCCGTGTTTGTAGGAGAACAGCAGCTGGGCTGGTACTATCTCCTGGGGTGGGGTGAGTATAAACCCTCTGCATGTACAGCCATAGGAACCACACTGAAACATGCACTCCTCAAAAAGATGCTTTCACGATGCCTAGAAGAACCACATTGGGTGTACGGTTCCACACGGTTCTTTAACACTTGTAGAACCTTTCTGTTTTCCGAAGCATTCTTTTCAGTGGAAAAATGTTCTTAAGACTATAAAAAGTAAGAAAGTAATGTTTCTTTAAACCTTTGATAGAATTATTCTTTGAGGAACAAAAATGTCTTTTGTGTGGCGCTGCTGTGTCAGTGTTTCAGTGTGGATGAGACAGAAGTCAACACACATGAGATCTGTGCTGCTTGACTGCCATTGGTCACAGCCATCATTTGTAGTTTAAATAATCTGTATTTGCAGTCTAATGTGATCATCAGTGACATCATAGTCTGTATTGCAGGTTTTCCGGTAATTCCTGCAGTCATGCATGCTGTGGCTCGTTTGCTCTTCCATGATGACAAGTAAACCTGGAATTTCTTTATTTCAATTTGATGAAATAACAAATGAAATGTTTAATCTCAGGGGCGTGTGTGTGTGTGTGTTTGGCAGGTGTTGGGTGATGAACACAAACCTGCTGTACATCACACATGGTCCCATCTATGTGGCTCTGCTGGTGCGTCCTGTTATCCACTCACCTGCACTGGTCCATTCATGTGTGAAGACCTTTCATCTCTCACTGTGTACCAGAGTTTGGTGTAGTCTGTCTGTCTGTCTGTCTGTCTTTTCTTTATCAATATGTATTGAGCTGATCTCCCTCTACAGGTTAATCTGTTCTTCCTGCTCAACATTGTGAGGGTGTTAATCACCAAACTAAGGGTCACTCATCGGACCGAGACCAACGTCTACATGAAGGCCGTGCGGGCCACCATCATCCTGATGCCTCTGCTGGGGGCCCAATTCATCCTGGTGCCCCTGCAGCCCAGCGGTCGCATGTCACTCGTCATCTATGAATTATTCATGAACATCTTTGCCCATTTTCAGGTCAACATCGTAATGTTCTAACAGAGTCAATGAGGTCTGTTTTAATGCTGCCGGTTTTACAGACAGAATGTGTACTTGTGTCAAATGGGCCCAGAAGGACAGAAATCAGCATTTTATTTAATGTATAGCTCTGTTATCTGCTGTATACTGTTTAATTAAATATGTTTGTGTCTCTGCAGGGGCTTCTAGTGGCCACAATCTTCTGCTTCTGTAATGGAGAGGTACTGTACTATAATTCAATTCAATTTTATTTATATAGCGCTTTTTACAATGTTACATTGCTTCAAAGCAGCTTTACATAGAGAAAGTACAGTACTATACAGCACTGTACCTGTCCTATACTACACTGTACAATGCTATACAGTACTCTACAATACTGTACTGTACTGTACTGTAGAATTAACAGTGCAAAATATAGATGAATAAAAAACATTGCATTATTGGCTAACAAAGATGAATAGTGGCTATAAAAATATATGAATGATTAATGATCGAGACATAATGGTGAAGAGTTTGTCGTGGTGGGCAGGTGCAGTCGGCCCTCAGGAGGAAGTTTGCTCAGTATAGCAGCCAGTGGAGACGAAGACGTCTGGTGACGACTGACTCTCACTGTAACTACCACACAAACTCCTCCATCACTGAGAGCAGCCGCGTGACCATCAGTCTGGACCCGCTGTCCTGCAGCGCCAGCGACGAGAAGAACCGCATGTTCAACGGCCAGAGCAACGGTGGACGCTGCCCTCACAGAGAACCTGACAGACACACAGAAGAATCGTCTGAAATCTGAACCCCAGTGACCACACACACACACACACACACACACACCAGGTTCAGCTGCAGACTGTGGCACCTGTCTCAGGTGAACTGATGTTAACTGCTCAGCACTGAATACAGCTGGAAACCATCACTCACTTGTTACATGCAGTGCAAACATGAATGTGCAGAAATAGATGCTTTAAAAAAGGGTGTCACACAGAAAGAATATCTGCTCCTTTAACACACCATCAATGCAGCTGTTCATTATGTTTTTCAGAAGAAAACCATTTAGTCCAAATGTGTGACAAGCTTCTGTGCATTCAGTATATTTCACAGAATCTTCAGTATGTCTGAAATCAACATGCAGTGAAAGAGACTGTGGAAAGCTTTTCACCTTCACACAGAGTAAAGCATTATGTCAGCTGAGCACTTATGATCAGATCACCTGAGACTGATGTTCTGACAGGTGTAAACCTGCACAAGAGACCTGGCCACAGATGCTGTGAACACAGTGTAGGTTTTGTGTTTATGGGTGTCACACACATTTACTAGTGTATGTATATTTACACACGTTCGCACACTGAATACACGGATGCTCTTTGTTGGCATGATTATTTCAGTCTAGACTGATCATATATGTAACTTTTAAAATGAAATATAAAAAAAAATCTATTTTGTGTGAATATTTCTGCCCACGTTTTGAATTGTATGTATATATGTTAAAAATAAGCTGTTGCATCAGCATGGGTACTGGGTGTATCTGCTTTCACTGTTAAAGGGCAGATATGATTGGGTAAAACTGCTATTGGAAAACATTCCATTGTGACTTGTTAATAAATGCGATCTCACTGTTTGTGTATTTTACACAATCAATAAAAACATATCCATTAATGCTAAACATCACAAAGCAGTAACGGTGTGTTACAATTAATGTACGACAATACATTTGCTGTTTCTCAGAATAGCTTACTGTCACCTCTCTTTCCATTAAAGTTTGCACTAACATGTAATGGGATATTCGGAATTTGCCCGGAATTCACCCCGCTTATCCTTGACAGGTAGATACCAGCCAAGAGTGAGGCGATGGGATGCTGCAATCTTCCCTGGGACAAAGCTGATGGACGATTATATATATAGTCGCTCCTCCTGAACTTTGTTTAATAAACTTTATTTATTTTGACCAGGCAAGTCACTTAAGAACAAGGACTTCTACATTTTAAACTTTTGTTGGGGTTGTGCACACAGTCATCCGTGAGCAGGATTTGAAACCGCTCTCAAACACTCTTTTGTTACAGACGTTCCCCATTCACGTCATGTTTTATACAGTCTTTAAATCAGGACGAAACGAGATCCCACCGAGATTTGAACTCAGATCGCTGGATTTTAGAGGCCAGACTGCTAACCATTATACCATGAGACTGCTAACCATTATACCATGAGACCTCTGACCAGACTGAACTGGTCTGAGTCTGACTGCACTACCTCATCTCAACATTAGATGGAAGTACAAGACCAGAATCTTTACAATAATACCAACGCAAGTATATCCACATTATTTATAGTACGTCAAACGCACTAGCTTACAAAACAGTAACCTGAAATCGCCATAATAAATAACGTCACTGTTAGTCTGAGTTAGCTGGGCTTATTAGCAATTCTTCTGATTTTACGTGCGACAACTTATTAATTTATATTTACTTATTAACTAATATTTTGTAAATATGTTGGTTTAGGTTTTACGTGCCTTAATTTTAATATTTTGTTGTTATTATTACTGTTATTATTATTATGATAAGCAGTGCAGTAATTACGAGAACTGGAGCGAACATGACACATTAGTAAGATCTAATCTTTGATTCATAGATAAACTGGGAATGGACCCACATCTCCTTTACCTGGTAAACAACCCAGATCCATAACAATTAGCCTCTAAGTACCACCACAACACTGATTAAAACATGCTTGTTATATGTGAACATCTGCTGTCTTCAGAGAAACACACCTGCTGTGAGCCTCAGAGAAATGATGTCACAGTTTTAAAGAGCTTTTAAACTCATGTCTCTGTTCTGTCTTTCTCATGTGGAAGCTGCAGGTTTGAGATCTGTGAGGCTGATCTGAGGACAGTGATTAATGTCATCTGTTAAAAGCAGAGTTATCACAGGTCTTTACTGAACCCCTGCAGGCAAACTTTCCCAGCTGAAATGTTGTGTGTGGGCTTGTGTGAGGAGCTGATAAATAGGAACAAAAACAGTCACTTTATAATCCTGGAATGTCAAAATCTCACCTATTTCCTGATTAGGCTTTACTAGATTATTGACTAAGATAGATTTCAAATCGTGTGCATTTAACACAAACATTCATTACAGTACATAATGTGTGTGTGTGTGTGTGTGTTCTCAATCCCTATTTAAATACGGTACCTTTTTGCTGTTAAGGTTGACATCATCCACACTTAGAGAGTGATGTTCACAACATTTGACATTTTTTCACTCTGTTTCTGCAGCTTTAGAGCTGTAACAACAGCCATAATAAGAGCAAACCTATTTGAAATATTGTGAAAGCAGCAGTCAGAGTACACAAACATAACAAACACATGAGCAAAGTTGAAAATAAGGTTAATGTACACCTGGCGTTACATAAGAACCACTACACACACAATCATATACAAAAAAAACAGGCAGAGCAGAGTCTCAGAGTAGCTTGTGAAGGACCTTCTGGCAGAAATAGTCCAGCACAGTCAAACATTTACTCCAGTTAGAGCTGAACTAACCACAGAGAGAGAGAGAGTAGAGAGAGCGAGAAAGAGAGAGAGAGAGAGGGAGCTTCACAAATCTCATTTATTAAGAGTCTTGTCGTTCAGTCTCTGTGTTTTGCCTTTCTGGTCTTAAGTTTCTGGGCTGTTTTTCTAGGGCAGTGTCTTCAGTGTTTGGCACATGGAGTCTGTCATTTTCTAAGTTTAACTCTGGCAGAGGAGTCTGATTCCTCAGTCCTGACGATTCTGCCTCTTAAATGTTTTTATGAGTGTAAGTCAATATAGAACAATAGAGAGACATAATCCCCCCGTCTCGGGCCTCAGAGAATTCAGTCAACTGACAACCGTTGTGAGACAGTCTGGAAAACAATGTGTGTTTCTTCACAGGACACTCAGCACATGGACCAGTAAGTCATTGATGAGCTCTTGCCGTCAGTCTGGCCTCCATCTGCTGGTCTGGTCTGGGATGGTCACAGAGTCTAATGACAGCTGCTGCACAACTGATGTTTGTTCTGAAGAAGCAGTAATACACATACAGTAGCATATTCATATTAAAAGCATGCAACACATTTATCTGTACAACACAACAGCCTTATAACAAACAGGTTATTTTACAAAGTCATTTTTGTCAAGAACTTTCACAGAGGCACGTGATTCAGTTCAACGTAATTTATATAGTACTTTATATAGCACTCAGTGCTGCACTGTTGCAAAACAGATGTACAAATAAAAATATAATCACAGAAAAAGTATGACATACAATACATGGAATTACTGAAAATGTTGATTGAGAAAGACTGTACAGTAGTGTTTCTACAGGAGTGCCTGTACAGTAATATCTTACAGTAATGTGTTTACAGTAATAATGTCTGTACAGTAATTTGTATGTGAGTCAGTGTTCTGTTGTGTTTCCAAGATGTTTATTAAGTTGGCTTGTGCAATTTAAAAAAATATGATTTCCATTAGGGAAACATGGTGAGCATTGAAGCTTCCTGTTTTTTTGCGTTGCATTGTGGGAATTTTCAGGGAAAGTTTTAGTGCTCTGAAAGGATTTTGCATTTGAGACAGCTCTTAAAATGGCTGATCAGTGTCCTGACTATTGAACTATATTGCTGATTGAGACACACCCACTGTCATTTCCACAGAGCACCGCTTCATGCTGTTCGTGCGGTGCATGCTGTGGATTGTCACATCGACAGCGGCCCTTGTGGATGGTAAGTGTTAAAAATTCTCTGTGCTCTGATTGGCTGACCCAGATCTTAATGATCGCACATGGGGCTTCTTACTAATTAAGCTTTAGTCTCGGTCTGTGCTGGAGTGCATCTGGATGTAAGAAGCCTCTCTCCTAGGTTTAGACACGGCCTGGGTGGAACTGTTGAGTTTCTGACAATGAACCTACAATTACCAGCACATGTCATCATTGAGAAACGTCCACTCCCGTGTGCAGAAATAAACTGTTTACTTATTCTTTAAGTAGTTGTCTTGTTCTTTGAGTGTCTGGAACAATTGTCTATTAATGTGCTCATTTGCAAAATCAGATGTAGATGTTTACCAGCACCTAATAGTGTCTGTAGATGTTTACCAGCAACAGATAGTCTCTGTAGATGTTTACCAGCACCTGATAGCGTCTGTATATGTTTACCAGCACCTGATAGCGTCTGTATATGTTTACCAGCACCTGATAGCGTCTGTATATGTTTACCAGCACCTGATAGTGTCTGTATATGTTTACCAGCACCTAATAGTGTCTGTATATGTAGTGTCTGTAGATGTTTACCAGCACCTGATAGTGTCTGTATAAGTTTACCAGCACCTGATAGTTTCTGTATATGTTTACCAGTACCTGATAGTGTCTGTATATGTTTACCAGCCCCTGATAGTGTCTGTATTTGTTTACCAGCACCTGATAGTGTCTGTATTTGTTTACCAGCACCTGATAGTGTCTGTAGATGTTTACCAGCACCTGATAGTGTCTGTGTATGTTCAGTTTTAGACATAAACACATCTCGTTAAAGGCTGTTGTTTCAGGTCAATGAGAGTAAATGCTGTGTTGGGAAGACAGCGGGGAACATTGACGACTTTTCCAGCATCTCTAACCACTGACGGCTTTCATTGGTGGCTTTCATTGGTGGAGAGTCTTCAGCAAAGCTGCAACAACCCTCCATACCCCCCCCCCTCCTCGATCAGCGCAGACCGTTCTAATTATAAATAAACATGAATGGTCAGTCAGTGCTGACATGCACCTGTTTATATGGGAAGATAAGCGAGAACAGCACATACACACTGCGTGCGCAGTCAGGGGACGTGAACACTGAAAGATCTCAATGTTCTCATCAGCTTCAGCACTGCACAGTACAAACACAAAGATACAGATACAAACAGAAACAGCATACACACACTGTACACACACTGTCCAAGTTAACCCCAAGCCCAGTCAGATATTCTGGTGTCCATAAGATTTAGGTGCCTCTGTCAGTCTATAATCTTGGTGATGCTTGACTCTCCACAGCATGAACTGGAGAGAGAGAAGACAGAGCGATAAATCAGTGAAAACTAAAATCTTTCAAACATCACAGTCAACAGGAGCTTGTGCATGCGTGTGTTGAGTTACAGTTAGTGATATGATTAGTTAATCCTTAACCCTTCACCTTTAGTGTCTAGCACATCCTGCACGTTTGTGATACAGATGTGAATGATTGCTCAGATCATGTGACAGACGCACAGACCTATTTTGCCTGGCAGATGATAAAATAAAAATCTATAACTACATTAAACGAGGGAACTGAATCATCTACAGAACCTGGACATGGACTCTTTTGACTTGGGGCAATAAGCAACCATCTAGTAACCATAGGAACAGCCTGGCAATTACCCAGAACACCTTAGCAACCACATAGCTAAGCTCTAAAAAACTAAACACCTTAGCAGCTGCATTATGGCGGTGAACATTCTCATTTTCAGCAGAAAAAGTACTGTGAATATCTACATTCTTCCATATTCCCACACGTGAAGATCCACCAGCAGCCGCTGCACGTTCCATCTCTTCTCCCCTCGTTCTCCTCACTCCTACACTCGGTGTTTGTTTTTCCAGCTGAGCGCAGGGGAAGGAACGCAGAGGAATGGCGGACATGGACCGCACAAACCTCCCGCTGTGCAACAGGACTGATGATGCTTTGTGCCTTCAGGAACTCAGATGCTGAAAAGTTTAAACATGACAATCAGACATAAGAAGGTTCTAAGTGTGTGTGTGTGTGTGCGCGCAAACAGGGCGAGTGGGGGACTCGTTTGCAGATGAAACTTACCCTTTGACCTGAAAACTATTTCCAATACATAGTTCTTAGTTCTTATCTCTCCTGACATGATCTGCCTCACAGACAAAGCTGACAAAATGGCCTACATACTATCCCATAACAACACATACACAGGTGGGAGCCGCAGAGAGGACATTATAAAAGGTTGTTCATCCCTGCACGTTCATATGCTTGAACTTCATTTAAGAATCACATTTTCTGGAGCTAATTTTGTAAAGCAAAATTACAAGTTTGAAAACTGTGTACATTTTAACAACAATTCAGAGGCCCATAACACACCCTAAACACAGGATGTGGCCCCAGAGGTCGAAACAATGATCAGACTGTGTCCGTATGAGACAGCACAAAAGAAATGCTGAGGAAATGTCCAGTAGTGTGTGTGAGGTCAGCGATGCTCTAGCACTAGAACACAAAGCCACGGTCAAGAATTTAACCACAGCCCCTAGTTTCAGGTTTCAGCCTGTAACCACATGTGATCAGTTCTGTGGCTATTGTTTTCCAGGTCCTTGTGCACACACACACAAACACATGAGCGACACATGTACACAAGCATACATCAGTATAAGTGAACTGCATGAACTGTTTTCAGGTTTTTCTGTGATGTGCTGTACCACATACATGATACAGGAGAGGTGTATGAACATACACTAATCATACAAGTGTAATAGCATGTCTCGTATGATTCTTATTGGAATCTTTTTGTCTGAATCATTAAGCCATAAACCAGGCTTTAAGGTTTCTGAAGGGGGTTACCAGAAAATTCCTCTGTTTCTATTCTCAAAATCCTGCTGACAAGAAATTACAGGGAATATTTTCACCGTATCCTATAGGATTTAGAATTATGCCAGGAATGTCATTTACGTTCCTTAAAGATCATATGACATTACCGCCTTAGTTTACACTGCTGAAATCAGTTTGAAGACAAATGTGTGAGCAGTGTTTCAGTGTCTCGGTTGCACAGCTCTGATTTTTAAACGGAACGGGCTGCTTTTGATATTTTTAACTTTTAAACACACAAATCCTGTAAGCGGAGAGATTGTTTACCTCTCAGCGGCTGCGCGCTGACGTCAGGACACACCCCTATAGGGCAGGGGGCGTTGCCCGTTTATGCAGTCGGTAGCGCGTCATTCGACCAAACAGAATCGAGCTGTCAGGGATTACACCCAATCAGCGTGGAGAGAATTCATGGAGACCGCTTGTGATTGGCTCTTACGGTAACTATGTCTGTCGATATGCCGCCTGACCGGAGCTGGAGGGCGGGGCGAAGTGAAGCTGCGGTTCGTCTGTTCGGTGAAGAAAGCAGCGGCGGCGTTTCGTGGCACTGACGCGGCTTCAAACTGCGCTCGCCTTTAGCGGATGGTGACGGGAACAAGCGCGACTAACCGGGTAAAGTACAGGCGCATGTAACCGGGTGTGTTTCAGCGGGGAAAAGTGCACCAGGGCGCCACTGTTGACAGTTTTCGCGCGAGTATGTGACAGGGGCGAGGGCGTGCGTGCGTGCGTGCGTGCGCGCGCGCGGCAGTCTTGGCATTGAAACAAACACATCAGAAAGGTTTAAATAACAACATATATCACAAATATACATACAGAATATATCGTGCACACGCGCTTAGAGTTTGAATGTGTGTAAAATAAGTCTGCACTTAGCTAGTTCGGTGATATAGAGGGATGTATTGAAGTGTTGTGAATATGCTTTACATTACAGTGAGTCTTGCTGTCAAACTCGTGTGTGTGTGTGTGTGTGTGTGTGTGTGTTAGGAGGTGTGTGTTTTCTTCAGATCTGCGGGATAAATGTGGAGCTGACACGTGTGAATCCCGATTAAACAGTGATGCCCCATCAGGTGCGACTCTTTCTCTTCATACACTGTTTCTGTGGTCTGAATTCATCCGACACATT
>JAZGTJ010019730.1:0-10749 GCA_036877575.1 Botia almorhae | reverse complement strand
CAGAATCATGTCACATGGCATGCAATTATTCCCACACATGGCACATGCTCCTAAAGAGGTTCTTATGCAGATTTGAGATCATATTTTTGTAGTCCAGCTATACGTTCCATCTTTTCCACATGTTGAACATACATATAAATGATATATAATATAATAGAGAATGATAAATGTACTGTGTTTGTGTGTCTACATAAGAGGTCTCAGGTGTTGTCCAGGTTTGACCTGAGAGAGCATATGACAAGGACAATAGGTACATAGGTAAATATTTTTCTAGTAAGCACAGAGGGTCAAGGTAAAGATATGTAGAGGACATTTGTTTCATTTCTTTGTCACAATGAACCCTAAAAAAAGAACTGTGGTAATGTAAATTGGCCTAATTGTTTTAAAAATGTCACAATGCAGAATTCTAAACAATAGCTTCATTTTCTGAATACAGAATCATTTTCTCATTTCTTTTTATTGATTTGGGTAAAAATACTCATAAGAGTATTTCCATTCATAAGATTCACATGTCTGTGTATGTGTGTGTGTGTGTGTGTGTGTGTGTATGCCACTTCCTTGAACACCCAACAAAGCTGCTCAACAATGTCTAATCTGTGGCAAAGTGTAATCCGCCTTATCTGTGCTGCTAAAAGTGGAGAACAGCGAGAGCTTTTAGAAGAACATCTTGAACTAGTTTAAAACTATCAAATCTGCAACAATAGCAGGTACTTACAAAGTCAACAACAACAACAAGACTAAGAGGTAAAAGAGGACAGGAAGAGAGGGGCGGGGAAAGTGAGTGGCTGACAAGGTGGAGTCAGTGTGATGATTGGTGATAGTCAGGCAGCGTGAGGATGAAGGTAAATCTCTCAAATATGAAAATAAATATAAACAGGAAATATGAGCAGAAGGATTTATGATGGAAGAAAAGAGTCAGGAGTGGTAGGATGATACACTGGGATTCTGGTAACAGGTATAGGTGTGTGTGTGTGTGTGTCTGTTTTTTGGGGGATGGTGGTCTGAATGTTTTTTGTAAAAAAAATAAAAGCCTTGTTACGAAAGACAACTTGATAGACACACTCTCTCTTTTCAATTAAATCAAGTCTATCAAAGCAGAAATGGGTGGGACTCTGTGTGTCTGTTACAATAGAGAAATTGCACTTTATTTCAAGCTTGTACCAACTGCTTTCACTTGTTATCTGACTGTATCTCTTTATATCTGTCTCTGTGCTTGTCTGTCTGTCTCTGTCTGTGTTGTGGGGTAGCAGATGGTCAGTAATCATTAGTGTATTGTCAGGGCCTCTGATGGGCCTGATAACCACTGTGCACTGCTTGGAATGGCAGGTGCACGACCCCGGCCCCCACCATCTGCTGGCCCGGCCCCTCACACACATACACCCTCACACACAATTCTCAAGGGAGGAGTCCTCTATGTAAGCCCTATGCAGACACACACAGCTTGTTGGAATGAGTTCCCTGGATGTCCTAATTGTAAATTTTTAATAAAGCAGTGTTTACTATCTCCTCTAGTAGTATTATGAAAAGTGAGATGGATAGACTAAAAAAGGAAATTCATTTGGAGACATAGCAACCCTAAACCTTACCGCTGATCTCTGTAGCCCTCTATATCCAAGGCCAGGTCATAGGTGACCAATCTGATTTACATCACATTGCCAGTGTTTGTGTGTGTGCTCGATGACTCAGTGAGGACACAGACGTGAAAACACCTAAATAAATATGACGGAGTGTGACAAATCCCAATAAATCCATAAACACGATGAAACTCCATCATAAACCTGCTGAATAAGTGAAACATCATGCACATATTGCTGATCTATGTAGATATACCCCTGCTTTAACACATATGTCTGATGTGTGGATCTCTTGCTGCTGTTATGGATTTTTGACCATTTTTATGAAAATGTAAATTCCATCAAAAAACATTCTAGTCAAATATGCGTGTAAAAATGTAGAGTGGAATGTGACGCTACAGGACAGACATTAGCATAGTAAACAAGGCACAGCCTATCTGTACTTTCATCTCTTCTCAATGGGCCCTGCTGATAGGCCCTGTACCAGTGCATGTTACTATCAGGCCATTCTGCACAAATACGAGCTTTGTGTTCTATCTCTGTGGCTCATCTTTTGTTTTTGTGGAATGCTGGTTGTGACCAATCATGAGGCTGGATGGCTGAGTACTAGCAAGTGTGTGTGGATGTTTGTGCAAGTTTTCTTTCTGGTCTCCTCCCACTGTTCTAGAGCTTCCGTTGCCTGCGGCTATGTCTTTTTGCTCTGTCCACTTTACAGAGGTGAACAGAGAACAGCAGAAACGCCTGCTCTGTTAGCGTCTCGCTTCACACACCAAAACTCTCACACGCACCCTAGAGATCAGAATTGTGCTTTAGATGGTGCGTATTTGCCTTCTGTTTCTAGACTGTTTTATAAAGTGTCATTCACCAGAGAATTTTCAATGTCCCTAAAGTGTAAACACATTTTTTTAATTCAATTCTTCACCTTAACTTTGTCATTGTATTTAGTCACACATTGTAAAAACATATGCATGTAAAATGCAATCCCACAAGCCCATGTTTATCTCAGAGCCACACAAACGTCTCTGTTTATCACGTGGTGCTGAAAAACAAAGTGTGTGCAGTTTCTTAAGATAAACCTGGCAGGTTGGAAAAACAACCTCCATGAACAACCTTTGCACGTTCTGCATTCCAGCCCTGAAAACAACTACCTGACAACTGATAAACAACTGACTCACTTGTTTTGCGGGGCTACAGTTAAGCTCTAGTACAATGACACGTTTCAATTGTGTCACGTTTACACAGCGAGTCGATGTGCAACACAAATATTAGGTTTGTTTCCTCTTTTGCTCAATTCATTATTGACACACTATCTCTCTCACACACATTAACATCCTTTCAAAGCAGCCACACCTCATAGAGTCATTCTTACGCTACTGTCAACATACAAACACGATCATTTCGATATATAATCAACTCCAGTATGGATAAATAATCCCTGAGGCGGAGCTGCACTGTTTTCATTACAAACAATTCTGCAGGCTCGGACGAAGTGATCAGCCTCTAAAAATAAATACTGCGCCACAGCTTTTAAACAGGCTTTTACATCATTCTGACACACCAACTTGCTCAATTAACTCTCGCACATAAGTGGGAAATCTGTCATATGGAACATTACTCTGGCGAACAGTTGTTATTTTGGCGTACAAATAAATAAATAAAACTGCGCGTCTTGCCATGCAATGACGTGGTACATTTACACAGCTGAATCATCATTCTGAATCATTGCTGATCTTTTTAAAGCGTAACCTTGAAACAGCTTTTTGTATAAATCGACCGTACTGTAAATGTTCATTAATAAAGGTAATTATCTCGCTTGAACTTACACTTTTACTTTTCACGTGTGGCAAGGAGGGTAACCGTGCAACATTCTGACACATTCTGACATCTATCAAACATATTATTTAAATGACAAAGATGCGTGACTTTAGTCTGGTGGTGTTTAATTTAACCTTCAACAAACAGTTGCACATCATTGTTCACTATCTAGATGCAAGATGATATTTGACTGCTTTATACATGAGAGCACATTAGATACACAGCACATCTAGTTTAAAATAAGACCAATAACATTAACTATGTAATTACTGCAGTTACGTGATCTATTATATATTCATTAAATATCTTCAGCATTCCTAAAGGGAATTTAACTGCCATGTGCAGTACCAAAAGCAGCCACCTGAGCTATGCTTGCACAATGCAGAGAAGTGCCTTTACTGGATGTTACATAAAATCACTGCAAACAGGGCTTACCTTTTACTGTTGTTGCCGTATCCTTGAACCCAAGACTGGCATACGGACTGGCATGTATTCCATTGATGCCCTCTTTACAGCAGCTGGCAGCCTTGAACCTCACAAGAGAATCACAGCTGGCAAGTCCCCCATCCATCAAGTTTAAGGCAATGTAGTTTAGTCCATTTTGAAAGCCGGCTGATGTCTCTCTGCACATGGGGCTGTTCATACTGTACTCTTCATCTGATCCTTCACTGTTCCTCACAGAGACAGACACGTTCTCAACAGAGGCCGAACCATGCCGCCTGGTATCGTGAACGAAGGAGGGAAAAACGGGTGTAACGGTGGTGGTAGAGGAGAACGTTTCCGAACTGTGTCGTCTGCGTCCCTGGGGGTCTGCACGAATCACCTTAGCGCCCCGATCGGGATCCACCAAAGCCAGGGTGGTACGGCGCAGCAGAAATGCCTCAACTGTGGGCACTCCCACACTCTCATCCACAGTCAGCCTCTGCACACAGGAGGATGGGCTGGTGGTTTGCCCACCTTCTGAAGGCTGAGAGACAGGCTGTGAAGGCAAAGCAGGACCAAACGTCATCTCGGTGTAATCATCTTTAGCTTTGCCAGCTGGGCCCACTGGTGCCACCTGTACTGTGAGGTGGTACCTCTCTTCTTCTTCCTCTTCCTCGGGGTGGGCGGGGCAGGATGTCAGTTCTGGCAGGGCCTCCAAAGGGTCAGAAGAGGCCGCATCTCCAGATTTTAGTGAGTGTGAATTTACATCAATGTTCATGTAATCAGAAAGGGGGGACCGCCGATGACCGTTGGAGGATCCGAGGGATGAGGCTGGGCTTTCTGAGGAAACAGTGGAGGGTGGGGAGCAGCTTTCAGCAATACGTCCAAAGTCTATGTTTATGTATTCACCCGGGCTTTTTGGCTCAGAGGGGAGGGGATGCTCGTTCATGCTGGGTAATGTCCGCAGGGTGTCCAGAGACAGGCGGGTGGGCCGGTTAATTCTATGCCTGTGAATAAGGCTGTCTGTCCGGCTTTGTCTTAGAGGAGATGGTATAAGTGGAGATGTTGTAGTTACGGTCTCTTCTATTATCCTGTTACTCTGAGGATTCATGACAACATACTGGTCATTCTCCGTATCCTTTATCGTCTGCTGGGGCTTATGACAGCGGGGCAGAGAGTTGAATGCATGAAGCTGTCTGAGACAGGAAGACTGCTCCACACCCACAGGGCTAAGGTAGTAGTCTGGTGGTGTAACAGAGCCACAATCTACAGGAGACATGTTGAGGTACTCGCCATTAGTCAGTTTTCCATCAGAGCTATCAATAGAGAACTTTGAGCCACATAACATCTTCATGTAGCCGCTGTCATCTAGAGAGCAGCTGCTGGGAGAATTGGTTCTGTAACCATTAGTTATAGAAAGGGGGTGTGTCCTAGGGTTGATTATCTGCTTTGGAGCGGAAACGCACATAGGGCTCATAGGCATGTAGTTGTCAGTCTTTCCCCCTTGCGGAGCCACACCAGGTGTCATTGGCATGTAGCCGTCATCACCCAGATTACTGCTGGAACTTTTCAATAACGACCCGATTTGAATGTCACCATAATCCTCAGGGTATGTGACCTTTGGGGATGCAGTGTGTGAGCTGCGCCCTGAATGGCCTCCAGTTTTGTAAGTGGCTCTCATAAGTGTGTATTCATCCAATGACGCTGAGGACACTTGTGATGGCACCCTCTTCTGGTAAGGCATGGTGAGAGAATGTGTTCTCTTCCTGTAGGCCTTCTCCAGATCTCCTATGCTCTCCTCTGCTGCTGCTCTGATGTTTCGCCGGCCACCGCAGTTTGTCCTGTCCATGATCATGTATCCATACAGGCCACTTCCCTCCTGTGATGGGGGCGTGCCAGTGAGGGACTCAGGTGTGTTGCTTCGGTTTGCTGCTAAAAGGTGCCGTATGTCTCCTGGGCTGGAGCCACATTCATCACATGAGATGAAGCCGGCATCAGTGGGTGAGCCTGAAATGGATGCAGTGCAGCTGGAGGGGCGAGGGGGGTTTTCAATATTAGAGCCATTGCCACTGCTGCAAGACAGGCTGGCAGGGCTGACAGCTGAGGGAGGAGAGTGAGATACAGGCATACACATGGATTTACTATGCTGCAGGGATGATGTCTCAAATGTTCTGCATGGGCGAGCTGTCACTGTGTTTGAGCGGCTCAAATGCGTTCTGTTTACGCCCGTACTGATGGGGCTGCCCGTCACCGACACGGGCCGCGTCATGGTTCCATCACCCTCGCTTGCCGTGCGTATTCTACAGGAAGTAAGTTTTGTCACGGGAGACGTCGCTGCCATGCTGTCGGTGCGCGATCGCCGTGGCAGCCCGGTCTGACTCGGTGGAAGATTGTTAAAGTGCCGCCTGGTGGGCACGGAGATGGGGTTGGTACCTGAGGACTGGCTCTTGCTGCGTGGGCGGAACTCTGACATCTCCTTCATCGCTTTCATTGCCTCTAAAATGGTTTCGTGAATGTTTTGCGCCACCACGGAGTCATCCGCCTGCATCCACAACTCGCCGGGTCCTATCGACGCGGACCGGCCCACCTCGATGAAGAAAAAGCTGTCAGAGTGTCCGCATCGCCGTATATTCATCAGCTGCAAAATAACCGACGCCACCTCCGTGTTAAGTTTCACGAAGCTGATGGTCCGACTGGATAAACACAGCCTATAAACGCCCATTAAATTTCTGCTCTGTCCGAGTCCTTTAGATTTCAAATTGACTTGCCAAACCTCCTTGTAAGTGGCGGAGACCGGCGTTATCACGCCGTAATTCGCCTCATCAAACCCGACGAGAGACGATGCCGAATTAGAAGCGGAGCCGTCGCTTACTTTCCCCTCGTTCATTAAATCCGTTAAGACCGCGTACCAGTCTTCCTGCTCCTGCTCATTTTCGGCAGCCACGGCAAAATACTCGTCCTTGGTGTAAAGGGCGATCAGGTGTTTGTGTTTGGCATCGGCTCTCTTGTTGATGTTCAGGCAGGAGTCCAAAGGTATAACCCTTTTAGCAGCCGACTTGTTTTTCCATTTCTTTTCGCTCTCGTAGTACTCCAACCGGGCAGGAGAGCCCTCGCTCGGCTCCCTCAGCACGAAAAACCGCTTGTGTCCGTGCTTCTGTTTCCTCAGATATCCGCATTTCTTAACGTGGTTGTTATTCTTCACGATCATATTTGAAATCAGCTGTCCTTCCGTCGGTGGCGGACTCGCCATTCTCATATGTTGTGAAAAAAAACTCTCACTTTTCCTTAACTTGTGCAGTCAGTAAATAAGTCTCCTTTGAAGCGCAGGAAAAATCCTGTCAGTCTCTCTTCTGTACCCGGCGCGTGCTACGAGTTTGCTCGGAGGAGCAGTTTAACAGTAAATAACACATATCGTTAAGTGACTGGAGTGAAGAGGAAAAACAACATGTGACGTCCTACACATCCAGCTTTGGTTACAAAAAATAGAAAGAAAAATACGCACACACACAGAAACTAGGCGGCGCAACCTTCAGGGGGAAGGCGTACCTGCGAATCCGCCCCTTGAGCAGCTCATTGGGCTCATTGGTGGAAGCCGCTTTTTGACAGTAAAAAGCGCCAATCAGATTCCATTCTTATAAACGTGCCGCTCCGCCCTCAGTGGATTCAAGGTGTCGGAGAATTGTCAGAAGATCACAACGTACTGAACTTGCTGGTCGGATACATAACCATTAATATTTGCGTTTTAATATGTTACTCTAATGAGAAAAATAAGGGTGAAAAGTATATGGTAGGTGGCACTCGTTTAAATAGTCGTGGGTCTGTTTAGGCAAAACTAGGCTGGTTTAAAACAACCAGTAAGTACAGGCTAGGCGCAAGTTAATTCTACATTTTAGTCTATTCGTTAATTGTCGTTTTCATTTATTCTATGATATTTTAAAATCGAACATTACTTTCAAGCCGCCAGACATCTGTGAAAGGCATTTGAGCTCAGGTTCATTATACAATGTCGCAATACGATGGTAAAATAAATGTGTGTAGTTGTTCATTCTTATATTATTCTGTAAATGATATGCAAAAACTTCCTATACGTTTGTTGTTTTCAAGGAAAGATTATCTGTAGAATATGAAATAGCAAATCCCCTGCTCATTTTGTTAGGTCTTGTTTGTGAACAACATAAAAACGGCATTCATTTTTTTTAAATAACGTCGATATTAGCAGTAAACTGTATATCCGTTGGTTGACCCAGTCTGATTATTTAAGTATAAACGCCATCTCTGTTAACTGCTCTGACGCCTCACAAATATGCGCGTCCCCTATGTTTATCTATTTCAATACGCCTTGAATGCAGTAGGACCAGCAATCTTGACCTGCGTATATTGATGCAGTTGGTTTACGGCAAATCATTTAACTCTATGGCTATAAACAACCGAAAGTTTTCGGAGCATCTTCGTTATGTAACGCAACCGGTGCTCTATATTTACCAAGTCTGAATTTGTCCCGTGTTACGCGACTGCCTCTAGCGTCCCACACTATATGTGCCTGTTTTGCTTGTGTTTACTTTCCACTAGAAGATTCTTTACGGCTACTGCTTTCTCCTACAGTGCGCCTTTGCAGCCTAACGCACACCATGCCACCTACACTTCAAACGATTGGCACGACGTGATAAAATAAAACGCTCTCGTTAAAATAAGCGAAGCTACCTTCTGCAATCCAGTTTGTCACTCGCTGTTAATGTAGGCGTGGTGGTGGTCGGAGCGGACCAGAGCAAATCTCACTCCATGTAGTATTCATTACATACATGAAGCATCTAAACTCAGAGCGCAGGAATGTCTGCTAAACTATGTCAGTTAATACGTGTTGAAATAGTAACGCATTAGAACATCGTTGGTTTGGTGGGTATCAGTGATGACGCTGCGATGCAGCTCTGCTGAGGATTGAGTACGTCAGTGACTGGCTATGTACGTAAATGGAGATGCTTACTCCTCTCAGATGAACTGAAATGTACTGTCTGGATGTGTGTTACCCAATAAGAACGAGCACGCCTCCCGGGAAAGATGTCTCTTCCGACAAAAAAGTCTGATTTCTTTTGCTTCATTGTGATTTTTGCCAGCACAGCATGAGATGAATGATACATGCATAATACTTTAAAACGCTTTAAAAACGAAAATGGATTGTGGGAAACTGTGTATATAAAGTAGGTGTTGTGATCAACATCAGATGTCTATAATAAATTATATACATTCAAACCTTATATGATCATTAAAGAAAACTTTAAATCACAGCAGTGGGCTTGTCTTATCTAATTTGTTTTATGATTGTCATCATAGAAAGGTGTTATTGTATTGTCTTTTAAAATGTCTCACAGGAACGGAAGTCTTCCTCATATGTTCAGTTGTTTTGCTGGCTCAGCTGTCTAAATAGATCTTTCTTTCAGTGGCAAGGACAATTATGCCAGCAATCCACTGATTTTACTAGAATAACTGTGAAATGAAATCATAATCCGAGATCACATCCTCACTGTGTCTGTCCCCTGCCCAAAAATAACTTAATTCAACAACTGAGTTTTGGTCTAGGAGTTAAGCCCCAAAAAAGCAGATAAATAGTTTTAATTCATAACAGTATAATGTACAAAAGCGAAAGTCTTAATACATGTAATGTTTGTTTCAGTTCATTTTACAGTATTTGTAGTAACCTAAGATAAACCCCTGATGGGTTCACTGTTGATCAAATTTGAAGCCTAACTTGGCAGGCTGGCTATTGTGAACAATAGCAGCACTTGACACACTCATTTGTCTGTGATTTAATGGGAATTGTGCCCAAATTCTGTAATGGCTTTCAGCATTAATAAGGAATAGAACCAATGTAGAGAAGGAATAAAGGATTAAACTTTCAAAATGGTTTAGTGGTGGTGGGAGAGGTTGGAGATAAATTATGGAGATTAAAAGAGAAAATATTATTTACAGTATAAAAGTCAATGGAATATCACCAATATGATATAAAATTCAATATGTGTTATTTAATGTGTTTGTGTGCATTTACACAGAGATTGACCAGTTTACGAAACAACCACCTGAAACAGCGTCATCTCCGCTCAAACTGTTTGACCTCTTTATTTTCTCAAGCTTGTCTGCATCCTTATTAAAATCTTCACAGATATATCTGTTCCAATAATCATTAACGGATGCAGTAAGCCACAGAACTCTTACAAAGTTCTCAGTGTTCCCAAAGGTTTAAATATTCCAAAGATAGTTACAAAACACAAGCACATCAAAATTAAATTGAGGCAATACTGCTCAGTGCGCAAGGTTTAGAGATTCTGTGGAATGAGTTTTAACTATGGCCACGTATGATGATAAATTAACCTTAATCTGTTACTCAGAGATTAATTTGTCCCTGAGGAATACCAGATTTTTTATGAGGAGTTATGGTGTCCCGAGAAACATCTGAAATAAGCATTGTTTATTAGCACAATCGCTGCTCCTGGATTTTCAAATTGTTGTACTGTGCATTTTCCCTGAACATGTACCCCAAAAGAAGCATTTAAATTATTTAGTCTCGTTTTGCTTTATTTCATTTTCTTCATATCAAGGCATATCCTATTATGCATTATGGAGAAGCAACAAAGAACTCAATTTATGATCATGTAAAATGAATTTGATTCAATTATACTGTTGTTAGGGCATTCAATCTCCTCCCTCATCAGATATTCTCCTCGTAGCATCAATATTCATGCCCCATTACAAGGATATGCAATTTTAGAGATGTATAGGTTTAATAAATGTTGGGTCCGTGATGAATTCTGTAGAAGGGCATTTGTATTCTTAGGGATAAAAATACTATCTTACCAAATTTAGGAATTTAAGTTCCTATATAGGGTTTATTTTTAGTAATTTTGTGTCTGTGGTTTGCTACTATTATACTATACTTTACTATATT
>JAZGTJ010019729.1:0-10750 GCA_036877575.1 Botia almorhae | reverse complement strand
ACCATTAGGTCATCTAATACCTCTCATTGTGTTTATTATAATGAATATGTTCGCTTTTTATCTTCTTTCTGTCCGCCTGCTCACACATACATAAAGATTATTAAACGAATACTCTCATCCATTAATTCTTTTGCTCATTTCTATCTTTGGAAGTCCTTCTCTCTTCTCTCTGTTCTCCACATGACACCCTGCCATGTTGTCATGGCAACAATCAGGACCCAAAGGCTCGGTTGCTAGGCAACTCACATCACCCATAAAAGGAACATGAAGATAAAGAGTCCGAAACAAACAAACCGCATAAATCAAAGGTTGTTTTTCTCATTATTTGTAAGTCTGTTCTATTGCCAATAGCCTAAATAACTGTAGCATGTGTTACATTTGTCCCATTGCAAACATCAAGCAGACACACTTAAACACAACAGAGGTCTGATACATGTGACATCTGCGCAAACAGGGAAACTGTAGCAGACGCAGATGGTAAGTCTGCTGTATATATCACTTCACTTCAAAACATCTGGATCTCTCATTAACATTATTTCTGAAGGAAAAGAACAGTGAGCTCATGGAAGGCTTGTCTGAATCTCATGTGGGCCGCTAGTAATTGTGGGAAGCAGCTCGCTGATGCTGCAGTTCAGTACCGGGCCACTGAGGGGCAGTGTGTGACTCAACAATACAGCAGCATCCTCAGAAACCCACGAGCTACTGATCTCTTAATTATGGACTAAGAATATGTGTGTGTGTGTGTGGTAATTGCTGAGTGTTACAGTATTCAGTTATGTCAAATCTTAACCTACCCAAAGTCAGCATCACTGTTCTGGGCTGTTCTGGGTGGTTGCCAGGGTTTGCAAGTGTTCTAACTTTCAGTCTGATACTGTGCTGTTGCTAAGGTGTTGCTAGGTGATTCTACAGTGTTGTGGAGGATCTAGTTTGTTGTTTTACTGGGTGTAGCGTACGTTTTGCATGTTGTGTCATCTAAATTGTAAATCCTATCATTTAGGATAGAACCAGTACAGCTTTCTTAACACAATTGCACTGTTTGAGTTAACAATCATGTAGCTCTTACACACTGAAGTTCTCAGGGGTCAGACCTCTGAGTATGAGCAGCATTTGACCTTCTGAGTCTAACCTATCTTAGCTTTTCTCTTTCTCCTGTGACATAGTTCAAGTCTTCATCTCTGTAAAAAGTCCAGACGGGCCACCTGGTGTGGCGGTGGCAGCTTGCATCCTTAAAAAGTCAGACCTGTCCTCTCTCACCTTGCCTCTCAGACAGAACTTAAGCCTGTTGAGAGAACAGTGATTCCTGCCAAACCATGACCCAACCCCCACTTCTTTTTCTGCACAACTTTTGCTCCAAGCAAACCAATTCAGTTTACACTCAGCTCTTCATCAATTCAGTTTACACTCAGCTCTTCATCAATTCAGTTTACACTCAGCTCTTCATCAGTTCAGTTTACACTCAGCTCTTCATCAGTTCAATTTACACTCAGCTCTTCATCAATTCAGTTTACACTCAGCTCTTCATCAATTCAGTTTATACTCAGCTCTTCATCAATTCAGTTTACACTCAGCTCTTCATCAATTCAGTTTACACTCAGCTCTACACCAATGCATAAGTTCATTTGTAAGCTAATGGAGGCTAGCTAGGCAGCATTACTGCTAACAATGGCTACTGTAAGTCTTAGTAGGGATGAGCGGTAAAAATGCAGCTTTACACTCTACACTCTTTCTGTATATGCACTTGTGTGCGTGTGTGTGTGTGTGTGGGAGAGAGAGGAGGCTGTCAGCCAAGTTATGCTGATAAAGGGCACTTTTGTTAAAGTGATGTTACTGTACAATAATTTAATGTTACTTTCAAATGTCATGTTTGCCAAATCTGTAAATTGTAAAATGTGAATCTCAGACTGTGAATCTGACAGTGAAGGCACAACGGGTCCTGGCACACACTAGCTCAGCCTCGTTTGCCTAACAGTGGAAGCTCAGCTATTGTATTCTTATGCGCCCAGTATTCTGCCTCCAGTCATAATCATTGCTCATCATTAAAGGTGAAGTGTTTCATTTCAACACCACTAGCATGACTAGCAACAGTAATGACTGTTGTTGGTCAAACAAAAAGATTGTTCCACCCCAACCCCACGCCAGTGCTGCCTCGATTGTGACGCTCCACCTAAAATATCCTTGTTCTGATAGCACAGAGCCAGTGTTTAATATCTCAGCTACACAAATCAACCTATGAATGGATTACTTACATTTGATTCTGCAGATTAGCTTAATAAAAGAAATAAGTACGCTAACATCAACACTAACATCATATCAGTGTGTGTACCTCTAGGAGTGTAATAGTTCAAGACCTGGAGTATTAAATGTACTAGTATTTAGTGAGGGTTTTAACACAGCGGTGTGTGTGTGTGTGTGTGTGTGATGGGTCTTGCAGCAGATCATGCGTCTAAAGCGTGCGTGTGCGCTGTTTGAATATGGAGGATGCGTCTCTGCAGTGCGTGTGTGCGCTGCAGGCTGATGTATAGGACAGCCAGTGAGAAGAAATGAAGGATGGATGGATAAGAAGTGAAATAAAAAGCAGAGCAGTTAGATGAGTTGGAGCTGTAGAGAGAGAACTGCAGAAGATACAGCAGAACAAACACACACTGCATGCAGTGATGCAGGACAACACACTGTATGAATGACAACAGCTAATACTCCATTCTGTGTGTGTGTTTGATCTGATCTCTCATGTTTCATAGTTTACAGCAACTCAGTGTTGAGGATCAGACATTATTTCAAGCTTGTTTGAGTTGTGTTGTTATTATTAGAAACTGAGAAACATAAAGGGCACTACAATGTCTTAATAATGAGCACAGTATATAATAATTTAATCTGAGCACAGTACAGATACCGTGTGTGTGTGTGTGTGAGAGAGAGAGAGAGAGAGAGAGAGGATCTGTCTGATAAGAAAGAGAGATTGGTGTCCTTCAGTGGCCATCACATATGACCTCTCTACTCTAACAGCTGACATCAGAGACCCAATATAAAACTGTCTTATATGCACACACACACTCATACACACACGCTATCCAATGTCACACACATCTGAAAACATCACCCCAAAAGAAAGCCTTACCCTCACACACACACACACACACACACACACAGTCTGAATCACAGTCATATCAGGTGTCTTGATGTTCGATCCTTGTTACAAACCTTCACACACACCCCAACTCAAAAGACACACGCGTCCCCCTGCAAATCAACACACTGCCCACACACCTGACCATACTGCACACACACACACACACACCTTACTTATACAAGCCCTGACACACACACACACACACACAGACTGTGTCATGACACACTTGTCATCTTAAACTGATCTGAGAGCTGTGACAGCTGGATGAATACAGGCAGTTGATTGTGTGTGTTTGTGGTGCTTTGAAAGATCTGCAGCAGTTTCTAAGTGATGTCATGCTCCAGTGACCATCCTCATGCTATCAGAACAGCACACTAACATGCTACACGTACTATTTCTACAGAGGAAAGTATGTATCCTGTGAATAAATGCGTGCAAATGTTCAGTACACAGAACACCTGGATGACTTTGTAAGCTTGACAAAATATACAGCATATAAAAGAGTGAACTACTGTATCCCACAATGCAATGCTCACAACTGAACTGAAAATAATTACAGCATTTTAACAGCTTTGTTATGACCCACTATTTGATCAGGCATTTAACAGTTTGAATAAATACAATAATTGTGAAGATGAAAACTGGATTCACATCTCCACATACTGAATGTTTGTAATTGCATAATACCTGCAGGTAGCATGCTAGTACAACACAGTACTACCAAACAGCCATACACACGCTCATACAGCACATGGAGGTGGCAGCTAAATATACTGTGCTGCGTTACCTTTGAAGTAATTGTGTCGTCATATTTATCCACAGTTCTCATTTTGAAACTGTAGCGCTGCTCATGGTGAAGTGTCATGTGCATGTGCTGAACACAGACTCCATCATTCACTAACATGCATCTCTTACATGTGTTATTCATTCAAACATGATATAATGAGCAAGAGAGAGAAAGGGAGAGCGAGAGAGAGAGAGCGTGTGCAAACGGGGCAGAGACAGTAGCACGAATATACATTTTATAAAATGAAATAAGCGTTAGACATGGGCTTTGTCTCAAAATCTTGCATACTCCCTACAAAAGCTGCACTTCAAGGCCATATGCAAAAGCTGTATTAAAAGGGCAGACTGTAGTATTATGTCCCCCTTTTAAAATATTTTTTTCTGGACAAATTTGATTTTTCCCAAATCTGGACATTCCCAAAATGTATGCAAACACTGTAAAAAACACTGTGTTGCATCCCAATTAGCCTACTTATAGTATGCAGTAAAGTATGTACTCTGTTCTTTGATAGGAAGGTACATTCTTATAAAAGTAAAAAAAGATTATGAAACATGCTAATATAAGGAAAGAAACAGTCACACACATTAAAATACAAATACAAGCCTCCACACAGTTCAACCTGTCTTCATTTATTATTTCTTATGTACTTTTACTATTTAATAATTCAACCATCCAGGTCCTTTAATGATACTCATTTCAACAGCTGTAATTTGGGACATACTAATTCTAACTCTGAATATTATTCAGGACAGATAGTAAATGAGACGCAGCACAGAACTTTAGTTTCATAGCTGTGGAGAATAATGTTCTCAGTCATTCTGTCAGAAAACATTGAGCAAAATAGAAAAACATTTCTAAAATGAAAAAGATCAATTTAAAGCAAAAACTAAAGAGAAATTGTTGGGAGTAATCCGATCTGAACATCCAACAAGCAGGAGATTTGAGCAAAAGTCTCCATGTGATGATTAGAAACAGCTCTAGTGAGTGAGAGTGAAGGAGTGGAGACTCCTTACAGAACTTACAGATCTCACACACACACACACACACACACACGGACAGCAACACAGTGAAAGTCTCTTTCAGTCACAGTTACATCAAACTCATGAGAATGCAGCAGCTCTGTGTTTCTCTCCTCTGTCTCCTGTTTGACACTCATTTCTCACTGGAGGCCATCAAAATATTTCATAGCAAAACTCACTACATTTATTTACCTGCGGTCAGGCTAAAATTGTAAGTTGACACAGGGATCTATTTTTCATCATTTAAAAAGCATTTTCTGTTTTCTGTTCTGTTGTACTTCCTGTAGCTCAACTGGTACAGCCTTGTATTAACTGCTAGCTTTGGGCAAAAGCATCTGTCAAATGCATACATATAAATGCTTGTCTCTATCCTAGGTTTACAAAGCACTAAACAGTGTCTAAACAGTGTCTAAACAGTGTCTTCTGTACTGTACATGAAAATATTTTGAAGCCTGGTTTCACTTCAGCTTTGAAAATTTCAGTGTCCTAGCAGTGTGATAGCAGTACAGCAGCTGGAACATGGAACTCACAGAGGAAACGACAGTTTGATTTTCAGAGAAAATACATGGATAAAATGTATTCTTTCAATGCACTGTCATTTTCAATTAAAGCACCTGCCAAATGTAAATGATGATTCATAATGTGATTTAACGCCATAATAATCAACATGATTATCATTATTGTCCAAACATTTGGTGCATGTCTGTTACATTACAATTTTTACAACATTGTTCCTCCACACATCCAGAGGAAACATACGCATGTGTGTTTGTATGAGACAGACATGTGATAAACTGATGCTCTGCATCTGATGGGCAGTTTTCAGAGTCTAATCATAGAGGGTGAACATCAGTTTGCTTGGCTCAGCAGTGAAGTCCTTTCCATTTTAAATAGGCCATCTGCCTCTTGTATGTTAGCCAAACGGCTCCTGTCACAGCCAGTGCTCAGACAAACACACACACTGTCACAAACACATATGCAGACGCACAGGTACACACTCATACATTATATTTATGGATGTAATCACACACTGTGATCATCTCCAGCCTTTTCTCACTCTCACAGACGTGTGAACGCTTTTTGAAAAACACTTTGCTAATATCCATGGAGACGCTTGTGAGTCTGTTTCAAATCACTACAGAAAGTTCTGCTATCACAATACATCACACGACTGCACACTGCACGTCTTCAGAGCTGACCAGCCAATGGATTCAACAGAAACACATGACCTAACACCACTGACTTAAAGGAAGATTTCACCCAAAATAAAACTTCTGACATTATTTACTCAACTACACAAAAAAATGATTAATGTCCAAAGATTGTGCTTTTCCAGTCAACTACACAAACAAACGAAGCTTTTTAGGGACACAAAGGTACAATTATAAAACCATATTATAGCTTTTTGTTTCAAAGTACAGTAAAATACAATAAAATCTAAGATGTTATTGAGTGATTTTCTTCCTCTCCAGTGAGCAGTGTGATTGGACCATTGAGCTGATGAGTGAATCAGGGAGATTGAATCAAGATGAATTTATTAAAAAGATCTGAAAAATGATGATTAATAATGAGATATTACTCTACTGGGAATAAAAAGGGCTTGTGCCAACCACAACATATTTTGTATGATCTTAAGGATCTTTAAATTAATGTTTGACTGTGTTGGGGTTGCCACCTGACGCCTGATGTAAAATCCAGGTTCTGGATCTGGAACTACTGCTTCACAGATAAATGAGTATTGAAAAGTATAGATTACAAAAAATGTTTTATTGGTTTTGTGTCCATGTGGAAGTCAATGAGTGCCAAAAAACGGAATGTACACTCTCTTAAAAAGGCACTTCATGATGCCATAAAAGAACCATTTTTGACTGTATGGTTCCATAAAAAACCCTTAACATCTGTAGACCTTTCTGTTTCATAAAATGTTCTTTCTAGAGGAAAAAGATTCTTTAGACTACAAAAGGAAAGAAATTGTTGTTTTAAGAAAACCTTTACTGAAAACTGGTTCTTTTATGGCATCGCTGTAAAGAACCTTTATTTTCAAGAGCAAACATGCTTCTCTATCTCTTCAGGAAACTGTTGTAGTATGTAGTGCATGAAGTATCTTTTAAACTACTGTGTGTGAACTCAAACACTTCCAGCTACGAAATGCAAAGTCTATGTTTTGTGTTGCCTCACTCTAAAATGTGTCCTGCTTCATTGTCTTATGAGCAATGCTCACCCTGCATTCTCAGCATTACCATACATGACATTTATTGCTGTGTCACAACTCTTCCCTAAAGAGACCCTTTGTATTCCTGAGCCCACAGATAAGCTGAGGGAGATCAAAGTCTATTGGCTGAGATGTTTGTATAGTATGCAGGGGATCGCTGTACCAACTACTTTTGATTCATTCTTAATTATTATAAAAGCTACATATTTCAATACAATACAATCATTATAGCAACACTCTATAGCAACAGTATAAAAGAAAACCTTACCAGTTTTATGAATATGTTTACATCTACATAAATAATAATATTCTTTTAAATGCAATGAACATTTGAAGGTAACCTGCAGCTCTTGAATACTGAGGTTCATTATGTCTGCATGGTAATGCACTGTGTGTGTGGCCCAGTTCTCATTAAACAGGTTCATCGAATAAGAACCGATCATTTCATTTCAAAACAAATGAACTGTCAATAGCAGGAATAAATCTGCCTCATGATGGCTGAGGAGGAAGACAGGATTTGTCTGTTTGCACTGAATCAGCTGTGGTTGAGCGACACATCAGTGTCTTGTCAGCACCACACGCTGCACTTGTTTAAACAATCTCTGTCATTACGGACAACAAAAGCTGTGAGTAAATCACACTGTCTTAAACTCTTTTCCTGTCCTGATGAACATGAGTCAGAACATGAGAGGAGAAATCTGAAGTGATGTAACTGTTAGGAGAATCTGAGTGAAAGTGCTCTTAAAACAGTTTATTCACTCATGGGTTAGTTATAGTTCACGATTTTAACACACACCTAAAGCCTAGAGTTATATTTAAAATGACTCGTGACTGAACGGGAAGTTTAAATATGTAAAGTTAAGGACTGTTGTAGAGAAGTCTTTTAAGCAGAAATGATTTGGCTGTCAGGCTGTTGCAGGTTAAGTAACGAATTACAAAATACATCTTCATTCTAAAGAAAAACTGAGCGTGACGTTGCAGGTAACTGCGCATGTGTGGAGCTGACTGCGCATGTGTGGAGCTCCAGCTCAATGTTCAGTAGACAGAGCATCAGCACCTGGCGTGTATTCTTATAGAACACATGGTGTTTTCATCTACAACTTTCTCTTGACCCTCATCTACTGCAGCACTCAATGTGGGATCAGGAAATGTGCAGAAAATCAGGAGAATTCTGCAGCTGCACGTGCAGTCCACAAGGGCACATGGTAGGGCATTTTTGGACTTGATGGGGCCTGATGTGGTCACACTGGAAAGAGGAAGATGTTGTCTGGTATATAGAGTAGGAGCTGCTGGATGTTGTTGTTTGAAAGCGTGACTTTCCATCAATTACAGTGATCAGAAATGTTCCCAGCACTGGCTGCGTCCTCTATCACAGACAGATCTGAAGGTCCACCATTTAGATTTACGATTCCAAAGCCGCTGGATCTTTATGTGAAGAAGAGCATAACATTACTACTGCCATAACATAACTGACGAGATGAATTAACACACTCTTAATAATATTAGGATAGAAATAGAGGATACGAGCAATTAAAATGAGATGAACGGGATCTAATTCATGACAGAACAATTGACAAACTTGACAATCTAGGTGGACCAGACGTAGCTATACACATTTTCACCCTGAGATTAACAAATAGCATCTCACACTTAGTCTAAAGACACAATGTAGATATATGCAAGCATACATTTGATATGCAAGAGAGATTTGTGAAGTAACTGAACTGTGAAACACAGAAAACACACACACACACAGCTCTCATCATTCCGTCCTGATTCGCTCTTTAAACACATCCTGTTTCTGAAGATTAACACTGAAGAACTGTTACATTTTCACTCATCCTGAATACATGAAAACATGTTTCTGCCAAACTAAATATCCACTGACATCCAAAATGTATATTAATTAAATATTAATTTAATATTGGCCAGTAACTGATATGTTAATGACATTTGTGCATCCCTAAAATAAATGTTAATGTAAAATTCATTTACAACATGAGGCAGCATCTGAATACAGACACGTTTACTGCTCCATGTGTGCTGCATTCATCCACTGCCACAACCCCTGCAGCCAGATTCCCTCACCTACACTCACCACAGGGAGAGATCCACTTTCAGTTCCACTGGTTAAACCTCTACACACACACACACACAATCAAACAGCAGCTTTGACGACACCATGTGGTTACACACATCTTACTGCTTATCACATACACACCCAATATATACAAACGTTCTATGTGGTTTTCCTTGCTCGTCTCACTCCCACCTCATATTGTCTGCTTCTGTCATCGGACGAGCAGGCGCCTGCTTCTGTTGCCAAGGGAACAAGCTTAAATCAAATGAAGCCAACAGGAACTGGGTGACTTTCACATACATCTGTGTCCACAGATGAGCAAACACACAAACACAACAGATTTCCACACAGCAACACAGCGAACACATGCTTATGAAGCATACAGTACAATACACATAGACACAATACATGAAATCCAAAACTCAGACAAGGATGTAAGTCATCGCTTCATAAACGCTGTAACCTGAAGAGCAGGTGAAGTCCCATGAAGAGACACAAGGATGCTTGCAAAAAGTAATGGTACCACATTTTTTGTTTGTTTGTGTGCATGTAGCTTAATAATTCTAAAGTATTCTTTCACGAGTTCGCACTAACATGCAATCGCAAATAATCACTGATGCGTATTTGGCGTGCTGTCCGGGGGGGCAGTAGCTAGCATTGTTCTGAGTCTGATTAGAAACACTGTGAGGGGGAACTGTTTGTATTAGCTGCTAGTGTGCTTGCTAAGTGCTAAGTGGCCTGAATCCGATGTTTCCTTATTGTACAAATATTTAGTTCTGCTGTTATTTAAATGTATAAAGTTAATTTGAGTATTACTGACAGACATTTGAGAGGCTAGCATTGAGGCTAGAGTCATTTTGGCCTGAGGTGTATTAATATCCAGTTGGCGACCCTCATGAGGCTTCTGTTTCTCATATGACTGATAGAAGTGTACATTTTAAACAGTTTTGGTGCTGTTTGTTTGTTTAGGGTAAAATAAACTTCCTCTGTGAGTAAAAAATGACCTAGCTAACATTTAATATAGTCTGAGATCTAATTTAAGACCTTAAACAGAAATCTGTTTTTGAAACCAGAAACCCCCTCTAATTCTGCTGTTAAAGAGCGACAACCAAACAGTAAAACTGTTGTCACGAGTCTCACATCTAAGAAAACTCTGTCAGTCGCTTCTAATTGTTGTAAATCCAAAGACCAGTGCAGCACTTCCGCCTCAGCCCACACACAGACAGACACAGCACTAATCTCCCTCTCTACCTTCCTGAGTCTCACTCACACATTCAGTGCAGTAGGTCTGTGGGGAGTGAGGTCACTGTAGTGCTGAGGCGGAACATGTGGGGTGGAAGTCAATCTGAAGACATCAGAAGAGAGAAAAAAGTGATAGAACAGACACCAGCGCAGGAGAGAAAGCACCAGTTAACGTTACATAAAGCCCTCAGAGTGCTCTGCCAGCAACACGACATGTGCACAGAAGCGCATGCTGTCCAGAGCAGTGGGATGCGTCTCACCTCCACACACACACACACACACA
>JAZGTJ010019728.1:0-10750 GCA_036877575.1 Botia almorhae | reverse complement strand
CAGTTGTTACGGGCAACTGGCCTGTGAACTAGCCTTTATGGTATGTAACTGTATACATATAATCATTATGAGCACATTGTCGTTTCTATAAATCGCCTATGTATTTGTTTGACAACATGGATGTTCTAGAAAGCTACTTTAAAGCATAATAAACAGAAAACATACAAATAAATGTGAATTAAACTGTCATTTTTGATCACTGTAGAGAAACTTTCTTGTGACACGCACGCCTCTTCGCCACCATCATGATCTGTCGTTATATTTGAATGTATTGATCATATTAGATTGATATATGTTATATATGTTTTTGGTGGAGAACTGCTGTGTGAAAAGGTGAATATTAGATTTTTTTTTTTTTTTTAAGGTTTGGTGCCTTTATCATGCTCCGAATCAATCGCTCAAGCACTCAAAGCTGGAAACTCTCTTTACTATGAAAAACAACATGTTCATATCTCCCCATCATTTCCTATCACAGAAAACAAACTCACAGGATAATAAACGAGGGGAGTTCTCTGTTTGAGTTGGATGAGATGTCTCGCAAAACAAGTGGGAAAGGATGCCGAACTCAGAGCAGCGCTGAGGTGAGAAGTTACACAACAGGAGAAATGCCAAACCACTAGATAAGATACAAGAGCTTTACCCAGAAAACCAAAATTCTGTACATCTTGTTCCCCTGAAGCAGGACAAACAGGATGAAACTGAAATAAACGATTGTCAAAGCATCACTGGCAGCTTGGCATTTTGTCGCTGATGTGGCACTGTGTCTGAACGCGTCATTAAAGCCATTACCTTTTGTAATTTCCCCAATTTTCATTATTTCAAATGCAAACAGTCTCCAGTTTACACGGCCTGGCGCACCAGGGCCTCCCGTTTCACAGGGAGCTATCAGATTGAATTCTGGGATATCTTAAGGGCTTTCTGGCTGGTTGGAACGTTCTCTAAATGGTCCTGAAAAAGCTCTAATGGCAAACACAGGTGGGAAAAGCATTAGGAGCTCATCAGAACTGCTACCATTCTCACAGAGACGGCTAACGCTAAGAGAAAACATTTGAGGCAGCGATGGTGGAGACAGTGTGAGGGGAGTGTGCTTTCTTTGTATGCGGGTTTGTGTTGAATTGTACCGTAACAACTCTTCGAACGGTTAATTAGACAGTAAGTGAACTCTGAAGGCAGGACGGGTTATTGCTCTAATTCCAAAATTGTTCCGCTAATGAGCCCCTCAGTAACAACCATCAGACTATTTTTCTATTATGTAAACCTGGATGAGCTGTAGTTAAAATCTGAACCATGCATTTATGAGGCCAAAAAGGCTCCCAAAAGCATTTCCTCTTTTCAAGAACAACAAACAAATGGAAAGGTACGGAGTAAATTACCATGACTACCAGAATTAACAACGTTTAACAAGAAGACAAACAGAACTCAAAAATACAGTCACACAAACATTTAGTATTTATTTTTTATGGGCAAGATAAACACATCAGCTGCAGAACTGGATTATTGTTTGTACAGTTCAACTAAGTGAGTTGAAAAAGCAAAACAACATTTTTATACCGTCACTCGGAATGTGTAGTTAACACATTTGAAACATACTTGTCCTTTACAACTGTGTATCTTTGTTTAAGGCATCTTAGATCAATCTTATGTCTCCCTCCTATTTTTTTTAAAGAAATGCCAATTAAACTATTATTAGTTTAGTAAATGTATAAATAATTGCGACAAAAACGGCTCCTTCGGGTTGTTAGGATGAGTACATTTTGTGTCACAGGTGCCCCAAAAATACTTGTGGGTAAATATATAAATTAAATGTATGTTCTATCTTGTATTTAGCAATTTTTAGTGAATTACCAACACTATATCCAGAGTAATGTGCATTAGTAAGTGGCCGCTCCTTAATGCCTAAATTCACTCTTTAGGTTGTGAGGCCCACCATCACCTCACTGACATCCCACAGTTTCTTGGCCACCTCCTCATCTGTGGCCTTAGCCAACAGCTGCTCCTCCTGGCAGTTCGCAAAGCACTTCCCCTGAACGCCCTCCACGTCTGGTGAGCAGGCCAGGTAGACAGAGGTCTCTGCTCCCTGCTCGGGGGACTTGAAGAAAGCCCAGGAAGCCAGATTAAACAGAGGTTTCACCAGCAGCGGGATGTAGACGTGCCGGCCCAGGTTAGTCCTCACAATCCCGGGTGTGAGAGCATTAACAGTCACTCCAGTTTCCTGAAGTTTGTGGGAGAGCTCCAGCGCGAAGAGAAGATTGGCTAGCTTACTCCGCGCATACGCGAAGGCTTTATCGTAGCTCTTCTCGCTGTTCAAATCATCAAAGTTAATTTCAGCATACTTGTAGAGTTTGGAGGACACCACTATGATGCGACTTGGGGCGGAGCGTTTGAGGCGGTCCAATAGGAGGTTAGTGAGCAGGAAGTGGCCCAGATGATTGACAGCAAACTGCATCTCGAATCCATCCTCTGTTTTAGTGTAAGGACACTGGTAGATTCCGGCATTGTTGATCAGGACGTCGATTCTGGGCTCTTCCTGTTAGACAACCAGCAAAATTGGGACATTGTAAAGTTGTTGTTTTTATGAGTCAGTGGTAACAGTGGAAATGAAACAAACACAGACTAAAACTATTCTGTGCTAATGTATATAGTCACAATACACAAAACACACAACTCGTATTTTTATACATTTGTTGGGTTGTTTACTTCAGAAATCAGAGAAAGAACGTCTGACCAACTAAATCAGAGAGCAGTGGGCCCTGTATATTTTATACTAGCCCCGACAAATAGCATGTATAAGATTATGTTAATAGCCATTCCTTACTATTTGTCAATGCACAATATTGCAAACCTATTACAAACACCTGATAGATTGTTTACTTCAACTAATGTTCATTCAACCGTAATATTTTCTAATATATTAAGCTAACAGCGATGACGGCTCAAAAGATCGCAGCAGGTTCGTCTCTGTATTGCTGGCTGGTTATTCGTACCCCTCTTGTCCCGTCCTACACCTGTCACGTGTGTTTGATAACCTCTAAGTGCTCGCCAGTCAGGGCTTGCGTTCACTGTGGTAAACATGACCGTATACTATGTATAGTCTATATTCGTGTTTGTACACATCTGAGACCCAAAGACCATAAAATACCTCCAGTATCTCCTCGCAAAAGCTACGGACAGACTTAAGCGATGCCAGGTCCAAATGTTTGATCACTAGCTCCCCTTGATCCGGTCCGGCCTCTTGCTGGATCTCTTGAACGGCTTTCTCAGCCCGCTCTCGGTCTCTACATGCCATTATCACTCGGCCCTGACGCCGCACCAGCTCCGCGGCCGTCGCTTTCCCAATGCCACTGTTTGCCCCCGTGACTATAATAGTTTTGCCCCGCAACATGTCGACACGTCCTTCAAACGGTTCACAACAGGGAACTCGGCCTTACTGTTGATCTTCTGGGTCCATCAACGAGCTCACAAAAAGGTTTGTAGTTGTAAACAGTCGTCCATGTGGGAAGTGACTGGAACGTTATTAAACTACATAACCCATAAGCGCATCACGGCAAGTTAAACGCATGCGCATTGGGGTTTCCTCGCCAAACAAACGTAGACAGGAAAGATACAAACACCACGCAAGTCATCAAACTTTATTAACGTCATAAAAATAAACCCAATGCTTATAACACATATGAAATATATGTGAACAGAACAAAAGGTTTAAATGTCTTAGGGTAATACATTCCGTAAAGGTTGACTTTTTTGGGCAATTTTTATTGTGGCATGCTATGGTGGGGCATACCTAGGGGTTACAAAATACAGCTAAAACCAAATAAACAGTAAACCGTTTCACACTATAAATAAAATACAATATATTATTGTACGTGCACCTACAATGTACTTTATATTCCCTGAGATAAATTAAATCTATATTATTTATAGAACTGATTCAGTGGGTTTAAAAAGAATATCTGCTGGTAAACATCTAATTGCACATTATTTTCTAAAAAGAAAAGGCTGAAATCTAGCTGGTTAGTAACCTCACAGTTCTGACGGATGAGTATTGTACATAATATGCAGTGTAATCCACTTGGTATGTGGATTTTAAACATAGTGACTCATTTGTATTGATGCTTCTGATTAAAAGCAAATCAGCAAGGCATACTCACCAACCTTTTAGCCATCTGTAAAAAACAAGGTTTATAATACTCTATAAAGGGGCCTCCATGTATTTGCTTCACTTGAGCTGCGGCCCCAATTATTCATAGAAGTAAACATTTATATCTGAGGTATTGTAGAGATGAAATATAACGAACCGAATGGATGTTTCAGTACGCAAAGAGATGAGATGTGAGAACAGCATTTGACAGTTATCAAATCTTTTCTGCATTAGTTGTTTCTATGCGTTTCCCCTTATGGTACTTTTGTCCAATCCCATAAGGCACGTGGGCGGCGATGGTCCCCAGCTCCTGTGCTCCCTCAATATGAAACATCTGATCGTCAAAGAAGATGTGAGGCCTGATCTTTTGTAGCAGAGGCCCCTTAGGAGCCCCAGCCAGAAAGAGGGCCTCGTCTACCTCCAGGCCCCAGCTGCGTAGGGTCTTCAAGACACGGGCCCCAGCACTGGCAGCACTTCGAGCTGTGACCAAGTAAGTGCGGATAGGGCAGTTAATACGCTGGTTTTTGGCATAGAACTTGCGCTGGAGTTTACCCAGTGCTTCCAGAAAGCATTTCAGGGGACCCTAGGGGACAATGATGACACCGTTTCAAATCAAAGTAATCAGAGAACTATACATGTTCTGCATACTTAGTAAAAATTAGCTGATTATCCAGCCTTAGTCTACCTGAGCAAGGGGCTTGTTCTCGAACTCTTTCTCGTGCTTAAAAAAGGAGTCCAGTCCGTGTTCCTTCACGATAATCTCAGACTCGTCGGAAAACAGAACGGCGTCTCCGTCGAAGGCTACGCGTAATTGCGTGTCACTCAGTTCGTTCTCGTTGTCACAGGTGAACATCGTGGCAGCTGCTATTCCTGTGGAAATGACCATTTATGGAGTTTAGCTCCACATTTACACAGCTCCGAGTTTAAAGAGATTTCTTGCATGCATTTTCGTCAGGCTGTAAAATACCTTCTTCTATAGCTTCTTGTACCTTCCTTGAATCTTTAGAAAGGTAGAGGTTGGTCATGTAGGCCTTTAGGTAACCAATGGGGCTCTCTCCACCCGTCATGCAAAACCTCTCAATAGTTAGATCTGCACGAAGAGAATTTATATAATTGTTTATATAATATACAGGTATGCATTAAATACATCATTTTTTTTACCAATGTAATGATGCTCCTAATCAGTGGGAGGCTAAGAAATGATGAAGGGTTAATAAATTATTTGTTTGAATCTTCTAGCTGTAGATTATAGCTCTGCTGAGTCTCTGTGTTACAGAATTCCATACTGCACAGATCTTACTGTTATTTTCCATACCGTAGTGATTGATGCTGTTGATCAGACGGACTCCGACCTGGGCGTGGTTATTAGTCATCAGCACAATATCAAACAGTTCCTCACTGTCTGGGTACAGTTCTCGCAAGCGAGCGTTTACATTCATCAGTGCCTGTTAATATAAAAACAACACTTCCTGGTAGAAGATCTATTATCATGGGTTGTGTTTAAACCCTGCCCCACGATGGAATGTCTTCACAATAAAACAGTTAATGTACAAAGTCCCTCTTTGAGTAATAATGGTGCACTCTTAGTTTTCCACCATATTGCTCTACAGATATTCCAGTCCATCCTTCTGGAGATGTTTATTTGTGACAAAATGCTAATGCTGCGTATTTATTTGTGGTTGCCAGGATTTTGTTGTTGTGTTGTGTTCCTGGATCAGCATCATTTCTATAAAGAAATAAGAGTACTAATCTAAACCCTAACAATATCTGACCTCTAAAGAAGTTCTTGGTTAAAACCTAACAACCGATAGAAATGTTGTTCCAGGAACGATAATAATGTTGATGTTTGTGCCACTTGGTTTAATTACGTTCACCTTGTAGGTGTACAGTTACCGAATGGCAACTGTAAATGGTTTCTGACGGGTGGTGATGGAGGCAGGGGTTGTAATCAGGCAGGCCGGGCTGAGTGGAGAATATAAATCGCTTTATAAAACCTAAATTGTTACCTTGACGAAAGGAAACGCGACCCCAGGGGTAAAAGGCTGATCCTCGAGCTCCAGCTGGAGCGTAACGTACCTCTCCAGCCCCTCCTCTTCAAACACCTTCCTCTCCTTCACCATGTTAAACAGCGTGCGGGAGGACACCGCGATCGTGACCGCGTTGCTGGGTTTGGGCTGCAGATCAAAAGGCAAACGTTAACCACGGACGAACGCCATAAACAAGCCGCCCTGGCCTCTCGTTTACGGGGGGCGCTGTGTAAATCGCGCAAGGGCCGTATACGGAAAACAAACGTTCGCTTACCGGACGGGGCTTCATCGTTGTTTTCGCGTCGTCAAATATGGCTTTGACAGCTGCCCAGTCCTTTTCCTCGCTGTTGTTTGACTGTCCTCCTTTCTGAGTGCGCTCATGGTCGCTCATATTGGTGTTGTGATGATGGGGACTGATCTGGAGCGTCCTGCGTCCTCGCGCACCTTTCAGCATCACGTCACCAGCCCCGTGCAAGTCTTTCATGTTGATTTACCATCACTTCCCATTTCTCAATACAGTCTTGTGAAAGTGTTAAACGCCCCGCACTCCGCATTTAAACTAAACTCTGTTATTGGTTAGGAAACGGATTTACTGTAGTTTAACAGTTTTTCAAGGTTTATTTTTGGTGAATGACCACGATCATATTAAATGCATATTACGTCTGACATCATACATACGCGTATTACAACAAAATAAAAAAGGCACCTTTCATTTCTGTAGGCTTTGGTTTCCGTGTTTATTTACACATTGTTTTCTTAAAGGGCGCGTACACATTCAGCATAAATTAGTAATGTTGTCAGCAGACAATCGGAGCATTCAGGTACAGGGATCGGGTATGAATGAAAGATGGGCAGTGAACATGGTGTCGCATTGGTTTTAATAGCAGTAAGACTTATAAATAAACATCCAAGCACTTTTAGACATTTAAATCTCCATTAAAATATATAAGCACACAATATATAATATAATCAATAATATCTTAAAATCAATATTTGCCCTCATTTGATGCTTTTGAACTCTTTAACCCATAAGAAAAAGTAACAGAAGTGATTACCAAATGATACGCTTCCCTGACATTAAAAATCACACAACAGCAGATAGTAGTAGTAGTTATGGGTCAGGATCGTTCGTGGGACAGACAAATATCTTCTCCTTTACAAACCAGATATATTCCTATTCATTCCTCACCCCAAATGGTACATGAGCACCAATGATATCCTTAGCTAGGGCTCCATCAACATGTCGCATCTGGTCATCAAAGAAGATTTGAGGCTGGATTGTTTCCAGCACCGGCCCTTTCTGAGTACCACCGAGAAAGTGGTGCCTCATCTGTGTCCAGCCCATGTATCTGCAGAGACTTCAGGGCTCTGATGGCAGGAGCGGTTCTGTTGCGTGATGTTACTAGATAGAAACGAATTGGACACATTTCGCATTGGGCCCTTTCAAAGGACTTCTGGAGGGCAACTAATGCTTCAGCAAACTCTCTTAGAGGGCCCTGCAAAATAATGATTGGCATTCAGCAATTATTAGAGCATTAATAATGAACCACCTAAGATTTAACTTGGCTAAGAAGACCTTCAGTCCTACCAGTGCCAGAGGTTGGTCTATGAACTCTTTCTCATTTTGCTGAAAGCCGGCAAGACCCTTCTCTGCGTACACTCTCTCTGATTCATCTGAAAACAGGACTCCATCGCCATCAAAGGCCACACGTAACATGCCATCACTGAGCTCGGGGTAATCTCTTTGGAACATGGTGGCTGCTCCAAATCCTAAAAAAATGCACCTTCTTTATTGTAAAATGCATTTCTTTATTCATTATCCTGATGCTCTAAATAGCCAGTTTCTAAATGCAGTACTGGGTGCAATAGAGGCTGGGTGTAGCTCCCCTTTTTTTGCAGTTCTGTCTGGTTAGTTTAAAATAAAATGTAAAATGTTTGTTTTTTGTTTTTCTTAGTTGGAACTCTAAGTATGAAAAACCATATAGAAAATAAATGTACGCTTTGGTTTTTAGTCCTGTGCAGTTGGCTTCAGTTAAAGAAACTGCTCTGTAAGATAAAGGTTCTTTACAGCAACATGTACTTAAAAAAGGGAGGAGACCTGAATCCTCACCTGCTTTGATGGCCTGTCTCACACTGTCTGAGTCTGTGGACAAGTAGAGAACAGGCTTGAGAATATTAAGATGATCCTGTAGAGATCTTTCAGCAGTAATCTCACAGATCTGGTCAATGTATAGATCTGCACAAACAGTAATCTGTTTAGCATAACATGTTTGAAGAATTGGTTTTAGTATTACTTATTTTTATATTAAAATTATACCAACGCTTTGATTGACTTGATTTCTTACTGTTGTGTTCGATAATGGCTTTTAGCTGAATGTTATCCTGATGAGTAGTTATCAGTACAATGTTAAACCGCTCTTCAATGGCTTGGTCCAGCTTATCCAGTTGTTGATTTACCATGTTAAGGGCCTAGTGCAAAAGGACTCAAGATAATGTTAAAAGTGCTAGATAGAGACAAAGCTTTGGTAGTGAAAATAGGTCTTACATACAAAATTCTACAGCATGCTTGTTATTTTGGTTAACAAATAATTAAGCAGCTCAGCAAGCAAACAGTGAAACAGAAACATCTTGTTGATGTGAGGTAGTAAACTAACACACAGAGACAGTTTCTTGTTTTCCTCCAAATGCTTTAATACTATAACTTAATATCAAATGAATTCTGCATCAACTCTTAAACCTTTGCTGGTGAAAGTGGCAATGCATAACTTTTTGGGTTAAAAATAAACAAAAATCAGTTATTGAGCAAGTACAAGACAGATTAGTGTTCAAAACGGTCTCCGCTGCTCCTTACCTTACCCCAATTCACAACTGTAAGTTTATAATAATCATTTATAATTTGAGCTATTGGTCAGATTTCCTGGGAAATGTCAGTTTGGCTTCATTTGATTTCAACATGTCAACCTATACGTATGTAAAGTTACCCGAGGAACAGAGGAAATGGAGGATTGAGGACAAACAGAGGAATGAGGAAAAACAGAGGAATGAGGAAAAACAGAGGAATGAGGAAAAACAGAGGAATGAGGAAAAACGGGTAGAGAGGCAAAACTTACGAATTGCATATACAATTTGTAACTTTTTGCATTGCATATAATATAGAGAATTTATAAGAACACAGTATCAATGTGACCTTCACAAATGGGAAGGCAGCTCCCACGCAGTAGTCTGTATCTCCCACCTTCAGTCTGAATAATGCACCACAGCACACAGCAATAGTGTAAGATGGCATCTGAAAAGCAAAGATACAGGATAGTTAAAGAAAGACCAAAACAATTTAATAGGTCAAAGTAATTAATTTGAGATAATGTGGAACAACATGTTTTAAAGATTTTAAGTGAGTGAGTTTCCTTTTCGACTGATGTTTTCTCTGTGGAATATGGCAGACATTAAAAAATAATACATTAATGGCAGACATTAAAAATGAATACGTTTACCTTGGATGTGTTCTTTTGAAGTCCTAGTGTTTGACTGACATCTGTTGTTCACGTGTTTGGCTATTTATTGGCCAGTTTATTAGCCTCCAGGTGTGATGGCTGCAGCCCTACAGAATCATGCAAATTCATTGGATGATGAATCACCTACTAAGGTTTCAAATTGTTATATAGTAGGGAATTGCATGTAAGGGATTTACATTGGTCGGTTTATCTTGTTTGGTAAGCTGATATAGAAGTCATAAAAGCAAGTTTAATAAAGGAAGGCACATGATGTCATAATACAAACTAAACAACAAACACAGGAGCCACAAAAGTCAGTGACTGATTCATGTGAGAACACATCGATTTGTATACAGCTTGACACAGGATTCTATTGTATGTATGATTTGTATATGTTTTGTATGTGTGTTCTTTCATCCGTACAGAGGCATTGTTTCTTATTTAAAATCAATGGTTACTTGTGAGGGGAAATTTTGTTTCTTGAGGGCATGTAGCTTAAGGTATTTTAGTTTTTTTAACATGACTTTCTCTACTTTTATCAAAACTAAACACAAAAATGTTATCAACTAAACACCACTTTATTGGCTCGTGATGACCAACTAAAACATACCCAGAGTTTGTTTTACATACCCAGCCCCTTGTGCTGGTACTTTGCATGTCAAACCAGTACTTGTGTTTGCATCTGGATAGTTATTATACAGTGAGAGTGAAGCTGAAGGGCAAGTAAGACTGGTTAATATCTTGAAACTGTTTCGCATCATTGGATTTTGTGTATAAAACACACTGTGAGGAAATTTAAGCTTTACTCTGTAAAAATGAGAGAATGTGTAATTCTCACCACGCTTCTCGCTTAGACTCAGATCGATGATGTAATTACCCACAATCCTATGGGTCATCTCTCACTTCACACACACAGGCACACACAGTCACACCTGGGGTTCTCTTACATACGAATGGGGGCAGATATCTGTCATCAGGCCCGATTCTCTTTCCTGCTACATAACACCCTCTGTGCCGCAGCCAGCAACTGCTGTTTATTTAACTTGGGACTAAGAAATGAGGGTTTGCAGTGAAAATCGGATCTTCAAGCTGCT
>JAZGTJ010019727.1:0-10750 GCA_036877575.1 Botia almorhae | reverse complement strand
ATGCTTCTACTAATGATCTCCTGCGTTCTGTCAGTCAGTGTTGCATCAAGACGTGCTGTCTTTGTAAATGAACACGTTGCTTTGAGTAGCTGCAGCTGCAATGACTGCAGACTTATGGAACGTACATGGAATATTTGTGATCGTTTTCATTGCTTGTTTTTTCTGAATTGATCAAATTGAACATGTAAAAATTGCCAGCCCTAGTCCACATGAAATGTAAAAGCAGTGATTTGCCCACATCTGAGGTCTCTTGATGAGAAAACAGAAGTCTGATTGACGCTTACTGGTTCTCAGTCTGCTCCTGACGCACAGCGATGCTGCCTTGTTCGTCCAGCAGGTTCTCGCGAGAGGAAGACTGAGTCGGGTCCAACTTCTTCACGTACGCGGCGGGAACAAATCCCTGTCTGTCATTCACTTCCACCTTCCACCAGTCCTATAGCACCACATATTTCACTCACATGAGTCCCGCTGCACTTAAATACTAACAGACACGTCATGTGACGAATGTTTGGAGAAATCCTGACCACCTTATTGGTGCTGTTGAGCAGCGCGAGGATGTCACCCTTCTTCATAGTAACCTCGCGTGGACTCTTCTCCTGGTAGTCGTACAGAGCCAAAACCAGCTCCTTTCCAGTCTCATCGTCAGTGGGGGCAACTTGTTGCTGTTGAGCCCACAAGTCAGTCAACAAAATCCCAAAAAAATCCAAACCAAAATCTAGGTCTACTAACTTGGTCTTTACACCAACACAATTAGCATCTTTTCACAATTAGCATTAGTCTAACGCATTAGTCTACAAATTCTTGAAACCGCAACTGTACTATATCATACAGCATTTATGAATCAGTTATTAGGGGATCAGTTATTATAAGCTCTTACTCTGCAGGCCTGAGCTTGTTCTTTAAGAGCCTGGATGCTGCTTCCATAGGCGCTCAGATCAGACATCAATGCCTCGTGCTTCTTCAGCAGAGCCTGTAGAGTAAAAAAAAAATGTTCTGTTTTCAGCTTTATTTTATTTCAATTAGATAACAGCTTAAAATGTATGAGAGACGGTCCATCAGCCAATAGATAATCAATAAGATAAAAAAAACAGATATCATCCAGCCCCCTCCCTCTTTACCTCAGCAGAGTCCTCGTCCTTCCCATAATCAGTGCTTCCCACAATGGGCTCTTTCTCCCTCATCCAGGATTCAGCCTCGTTGGCATCAGCAAAGTACTGCTGGGCCTGCAGAGAGTCCTCCAGGTCCTGCCTCCGCTGGGCAGCTTTTCCCTTCAGTCCATCCCAGCGGTTGTGTAGCTCCTGCAGCTTAGCTTTCACATCCTCTCCTGCGAAGTGACCTGAAAGGAAAAACATCATTATTGCATTAGCATTTTTACAAACATTTGTTTTCAACATTTGTCAAACATTGTTTATGAACGTTTTTCTGATAATGGTACCAGCTACTAATAAGAGCTCCATACTCTCAGCTTGATCACGTTTTACAACCTTTAAATCTATTTCACAGACCCCCTTCCCATAAAATAAAATAAAAAAAATACTGACAAGTTTCTATCTAGGCTCTAGATTTTAAATAGTTTTTAAGTCGTTTAGACAATGAGAAGATGAGCGCTTACCTTCATCCACCATGGCTTCACCCTTCTGAGTGACAGCCTTGATCCGGGGCTCATGGCCAGAGATCTCTGCCTGAAGAGCCTGGTGCTTCTTCAGAAGGTTCTGCACTCCAATAAGGTCTTTTCCTGAAAGGATACAAGAAGATCAGTGTTCTATGACTATCAATTAACAATTTGTATTGTCAGGTTTATTGTCATTTCGAATAATCTGTAGAATGCCAACTGCTTTAACTTCACTTATGTAATTCAATCTGAGGACTGACCCCTGTTGGTGGAGGACGCGATGGGTTCCTTCTCTCGGATCCAGGTCTCCTCATCCTCCACATCTCTGAAAAGCTGCTGCAGACGTAGAGAGTCCGACAGCTTCTGTTTCCGGGCAGCCATGGGCTCCTTCAGGGCTTCATAACGTGTCACCAGGGCCTCCTGTTTTTTGCGGATGTTATCTGCATCAAAATGGCCGGCCTCCTGGAACTGCCTAGCCTGAATGGTGATGCCATCAATACGGTCCTGTCAGAAGAAAAAGACCTCAGTTAAGACCATTTGGGTGATTAAATCACACTGCTAATTACACAGACCAAGCACAAGAACCAAAGCATCACATCGGTGCACATTTCCTGACACTGCCAGGACCTCCAGAGTTTGTTACCTGGTGGGCGGCCACATCCGCCTCCAGCAGAGCGTGTTTCTTCTGAAGGTTCTGGACGCTGGTCAGGTCTTTTCCAAAGTCATCAGAGGCCAGGTGTCCCTCCACCTCGTACAACCACAGCTCGATGTCCTCAACATTACGATTGAACTGCTGCTGCTGGTTGGCTTCCCGCAATTTAATTCCTGAGAGAAAAAAGGAAGTGATGTCACTGAAAAACCTGCTTCCGCTTTTCATGTCAATTTATTATATTAGTTAGTACTTAAATACGATGTACTAACTTCTGAATGTCTTGCAAATATAAGCTTACAGTCAACAATAAAATGTAGCTTGAAGCAGCAGCTTAGTCATACTCCTGCTCTCTGAGCAGTTTCTCACCTTTGAGCTCAGTGGCTTCCAGGAGTTTCTTCCACTGAGAGCTGACCTCATCCATGCGAGTGGACATCTCGCTGGAGGCGTAGTGTTTCCCATCGACCAGCTCCTGGCCAGACTTCTGCAGTGCGTCAATGCGGCTCTGATTGGCAGAGAGCTCGGCCTCAAAGGCCTGATGCTTCTGTACCTTCCCCTGCAGGTTAGATGGGTCCTACGAGATGAAGTAGTACAGAACGTTTAAAGGTACAGTTCACCCAGAAAAAACATTCTTTCATCATTTACTTGCCAGTATTTACTGGTTTCATTTTTAGGTGAAATATCCCCTTTAAATCCAAATACCCTTCAGCAAAATGTTCTCGTAAGTTCTAGAACAACATACCTTGTAGGCCTCATCAGTGGCGGTCTTCATCTTCTCATTGATCCAGCTCTTGAGCTCGTCAGAGTCCCTGAAGAACTGCTGCAGATGAAAAGAGTCCTCCAGGGCGGCACGGCGAAACTGGGCGCGCTCGTGAAGGGCGTTGCGTCTGCTGAGCAGCTGAAGCACAAAAACAGGGCGTTTAAAGCACGGCACTGCCTGCGATTCAGCACTTCTGTCAGCCATCAGTGAGGCCAAGACAGCGCTGGCTGGGTTTCAATGGAGGACTTTTTAGGGTGCTATTCTCCACTTACTGCATCTCTGCGGGTGGCCACGTCCTCCTTAGCATAGTGGTTGTTCTGGATCAGTTTGGTGGCAAATTCATCCAGGGCCTGTATATTTCAATAGACAAGAAAAACAATAAACTAAATATAATTTAGTCTATCATTGATGTAAAGGTTTTGAACTGCGTGCCAGATGCATTGGTTCCTACAGTGATCTTCTCCTCCTGGGCACTGAGGGACTTCTCAAAGTCTTCGTGTTTCTTCAGAAGAGCTTCGACGCTGTCCAGAGAGTCTCCGAGATCTTCGTTCAGTAGGAAAGCCTTCCAGAAAGACAGATTGAGACCCATTAAGTCTGAGTGAATGCTACATGTTTGAAGGCAAAACGTCTTAAACGTCACTTAGACAACGTGAATTTGTACCTCTTGCTTGCTCATCCAGTTGTCGACCTGCTCAGTGTCTCTGTAGAAGAGCTGCAGGTCCATGCACTGCTCATACTGCTGTCTGCGCAGCTCCCACAGCTCCAGAAGAGACACCTTCTCCTCAGACAGGATGCCCAGCTGCGCACGCCAACAGATTCATTCTAGAGTTACAGTCTTTAACAATATGTTTGCAGTTAAAACAGATCAAAAAGCAAGCTGCACCTTTTCTTTAACCTCCTCTGAGGCATAGTGTCCCGTATTGAGCAGAGCTTGGCCCGCCTCATCAGTAGATTTGAAACTGTCCTCATGAGCGTCAATCTCACCCTGGGAATAAAAATTTACATGTTTAACGTTTCCATGTGTAGCTTCCATGAAAGATCTAGAAGCTTAAAACTGCTTTTAAACTACCTTGTGCTCCTGGTGGCGGTCAAGCAGCGCTTCGGCTCCGGCGACGTCATTGGCTAGTTCATCTGCGTTGATCAGAGCCTTCATCTCCGTCACCCAGCTGGTCAGGTCCCGGAAGTCTGCAGTAAATCGTTGCAGCCTAGAAACAAGATCAGCACATGATCACGAGTCAGCCCTGAGGAACTGACAGTAGATTCAAACTAAAGAGCAGCGGTTCACCTGTAGGAGTCGTTGAGGCGAGCGTGGCGCTCAGCCGCCAGTGTGCGGATCTGCTCCCAGTTGGTAATAAGTTCGTCCCGTTTCAGGTGGATCTGAGTGGCATTCTGGGGGTGTGTCTGCTGCAGACGGTCTGCTTCACCTCCAAGGGTGTTGACCTGAGGACAGAAGACATGTCCATTTGCCCAGTTGGTTTTTAAAGTCGTCTTATTCTATCAGTCAAAATTCATTCAGCTGGCACAAGTAACAGACAGAGAGATAAGACTGTATTAGGTTTGTGGATGTGCTGGGGCTAACCTTGTCCTCCAGGGCTGCCAGGTCTCTCTCCAGTCCCTCGTGTTTACGCAGCAGAGCTTGAACGCTGGCAAGGTCACGGCCAAAGTCATCAGATGCCATCAGTTGCTCCTTCTCCTTAATCCAGCTGATTGTCTCATCCACATCCCTGTAAACCCCAGCAACACATTTCAGTAACCACTAGCATTCTACAGTTCTCTCACCATTTGAAACCCAGTGACATCACTTCCTGTCCTGAATAACTCACCGGTTGAAGCGCTGCACCTCAGCAGCTCCGAACAGCTTGCCCTGCCTCTGCTGAGCAAGTCCCTTCAGCCTCTGCCAGGCCGCGTTCACCTCCTCCTGCTTCTTCAGGATCAACTCGGCCTCCGGGTGGTTCTCCTGGGTCAGCTTAGCAGCTGCCTGGTTCACCTCGTTTACGCGTTCCTCGTGAGCCGCCAAGTCTGTTTGGAACTCCTCAAACTTCTTCTGCAGAACCTCCACATGCTCCAGGTCCTGTCCAAGCTCCTCCGAGGTGACGATAGCTTCCTGTAAAAATGGGATGTAGCTTTAAATCTTCCAATACGAACATTAAAAAACTGACAAAACGAGGTCTCAGATTCTGATCCTCGTATATGACATCTACATGATGGTTCCTCACCTTGTCGGTGATCCAGTCGAGGGCATCCTCACACTCACGCAGGTACTGCACCAGCTTCTGGGCCTGCAGGAGACGCACCCCCTTCTCTTTAGTCTTCTGCAGAAGCAGATCCCACAGGCGATGAAGCTCCTCTAGGCGGGTCTGAGTTGCAGGAGGGAAGAAAGACAGAAGGTGAATCGAAAGATCAAATCAAAGCCCTCTCCTCGTCTCTAGCAGGCGACAGAACATGTTCAGCTCAGTTCAAGACTCGAGGTGTATTTTTGGAAAAAGAAAGTCGGACTGTAGCAGAAAGACCGAGCAAAGGTTCATGGTCTTTAAGTTAGATGGCTAAAGTTCACTGCACACAGTTCTTTTGAAGAACATGCATATCTTCATAAAGAGAAAAAACAAATCCACCAGAAAACATCACGCCACTTGAATACCTACTGGAATAAAACTTCCATAATTGACACTTTTAACTATCGGTCGCTGAGCTGTCCGGTAAGGCGTGAAAGACTAACCCATAAAGGCAGATGTTAGTTTAGAAGAACATTTCAAATCCTTTTAAAACTTCAGTGTCACGAGTCAAATCAATAAACCAACATTCAGATATGAATCTCATGCATTAGCAGTTTATAAACATTAGCAGGTTTTAAACATAAGTGTCTCTTACTCGGATGGTTTCAGAGGCGAAGTGGCTCTCAGATATCATGAGGTTGCCCGTCTCGTCCAGTTTGACGATGGCCCCAGAGTTAGCCTGCACTTCTGCCTCAAACGCTTGATGTTTCTGGAGCTTTCCCTGAGTGATGAACGACACCAACACATCATCTACTTTATGATGTTAAACTTCTTCTGTATGGCCTGAAGTTACACCAACAGCATTATCTCCACTAACACTCCACAACTATAAAAGCAAATGATGTGAAGCATCCAGGCCATTATCTAATCTGGTAACTTTATACAGTAAAGCATAATGTACAGCAGCTTTACAGGGAGAAATTACACAGCACAGTGTTTTACTTATGAAAGTTATAGCCGGCTTGCCAAGTTTTCATACCTGTAGGTTACTGGGGTCTTTGTAGTTCTCATCAGAAGCGATCTGTAGCTTCTCCTGGATCCATTTTTCCAGCTCATCCGCATCGCGACGAAAGAACTGGAACCGGTATGAGTCCTCAAGTCTCTGTCTGCGCATAACAGACAGCTCCTTAAAGCGTCGGTACCGGTCCAGGACCTGCTGTCGGCGCTCCTGGATGTCGTCAGCCGACTCCAGAACTTTCACTCCACTGATATCCATTTTCTAGAAAGAGTGTAAAAAATGTGTTAATAAATGCATCACTCTCAACTTAGGCTTGTCAAGCAACTAACTAAAGAGCTAGATTTGATTCGAAAAGAACCTGCCTGTGACTTTCTGATCGGAAAAAAAGAGTGGAAAGTGGAAGTGATGGAATAACTTCCAGGAGCAAACAAACTAACAAAACTTTTACTTTCGTTTCATTTAATTCTTTTCATAATAAACTCTATGCATTAAAGAAGGCAACATTCTAACATACAGAGGGTTCTGTTACCACATTATGAGTGAAAAGACAATTTTCTCTAGCAGTGGCCAACAGCTGAGCACACGAGGGGGCCAGCCGGAAATTCCTCACACGGCGGAGCTAACAGACACAAAGAAAGTGCTGCAATCAGCCCCCACTGACTCTAAACACAACCCCCACCCCCCCACATTCAACCCAACGGCATCTGTCCCATGTTTTTGGTAGGGAGGGGCCAGTGTGATTTCAGCTGCATAACACGGAGGAGGAAGATGGACATATCCGTTCCACCCATTACTGGGACAAAGATGATTCTGGACCAGAACATTTGGCTCCACACTGCCCCATACAACCTGTTGGTCAAAACTTAAACCTGCTAGCGTTGAGGCAAGACACTGTCTACAAACGTAGATCATTAGCATTATAATCAAAGCTATCGATTTTGGAAACGACTGACAATGATATGCATTCAGATGACATTCTATTCATGTACATCTCTGAGTGGCTCCAGAAACATTGTTTATCTAAAATAAAATAGTCTTGTATAAATAAACCGTCTCAAAAGCAGATTATGTAGCGTCACAATTAATTAATTTGCCTCTCAAAAGTCAGTGGAAATGGAGGACGGTTCAAAGAGATGTTTGCGTCTCTGACTGGATTTTGTGATTTTCTGGCTGAAGTTAACACATTATCTTAGCAGAGCATCCGCGATAAATGCAGTCAAACTCATAACCAATCAAAATGACGTGGTGAAAGAATAATGAGAATACAGAGAGACCTGAATTCGTTTCACACACGGGTGTGAACATCTGGACTCACTCCACATTGATGTGTAAACAGCTTGGTGTGAGATTCTGAACTCTATTGGTAATAGTGGGGGAAAATGTATTAAACCCTTTGTCAAAAAGCTGATTTAGTAACAGAACTGTCTAGCACTTCACAATACTGCTTATGGAAAAGTTGTCATTACAAGATCGTTTGAGGGGCATGTGCTTCATTTGGTAAAGCAAACCCATTAAGAACACAAGCGAGATTTAGGCTAATCCAAGGTCAGGGTGGAAACAAAACATTCCTTTTAACAAATGTAAAGAGTGGCCAGTCTATAAAGTCAACCACAGAATCAGCCCAGATCAATACACTCATTTGTTATGCTGAGCAGGACTGCCAGAATCTTCGACTAACACCCATGTAGCCAATCATTGTGCTTTATTAAAGAGACAGAAACAAAAATGGCCCATAACAGCAAACAAAGCAGCACCCAACAGCGGATGAACTTAGTCAGCGACTGCTACTTACAAAACATCCGGTTGAAAACGACTTTGAATGGAAATGAAAAGCTTGCGCAGAAGGAAGCATCGGTCAGCATTAAGACAGAAGCTGATTGGCTAATGTCTGATCCATTAGCAAGGTCCTATCAATCATACGGTTTTCTTTAGAGAGACCCCACTGGAAAGCATCACCACCACTTCGACCAGACATCCATCTCTAAGAAGTCAACGAATCAGATAAAGCACGAAATACATCTAGATTTGATACATGATGAAGGGCTGAAGATGGAACGGTCACAGCTCGTGGCAGGAATATCCTTTCCTGCTTTTGTGTAGACATCTTGTGTTTTTCAGAAATATTTAAAAAATGTAACAGACCACACCCCTGTGCACAACAGACACTAGCAGACCTATTCCCAAAGCTGCTGTGTCACACTTGTTCTCAGTATTGCTGTCATGACCTAAACATTGTCTATATCCAGAAGCCCAAAGTCAGGGAACAGTTTGCACAGTGGAATAAATAATAAAAAACAGTAATAAACTTACCAGAATTCAAAGCTGTGTGTTCACGAGCACGTCACTGCAGTCTAGCTGTAGCAACAGATAGCGCCTCTAAACTCGACTGCCTACAACTGATAACACAAACTCACGCGTTTTTAACCCTCCCTGCTCCACTCTTTTTGCCCTTAATCACTCATTTCACTTAACTTTTAATTCCAATTTAACGACACGCCAGTCCACCAGCACTTTGGCACATGTCTCTCTCAAACACACACACTTCCTCACATACACATTAATTAAACAAGGTCTTCAACAGTTGCCTCTCACATTCCAACCACATGATGACGCTGATAAAGTCCAATTGCCCAGTTCTAAAGTACAGCCATCATATATGATTCATGAACCATTACAAGAGCTTTATGACATAACTTAACCTTAAAAACCTTTTCGGCTCCTGAAGTTGGTGTCGTGAAAAACATTCTACAGAACCAACCGTCTGTGTTGTCATCAAACCACAACCACCAGCATTGGAACCACAAACCCAAAAGCCAACAGCCACACATAAACCTCACCAAATGCAACAACTAGGTCATGTCAATGCAACACATTTGGTTTCTACAAAATGGTCGTCAAGTGTTTTTTGGATATTCCCACTCCACCCAGATAATCAAGACTCCAGGAGAGCGTCTTCAGTCCCCACTGTGTCTTGATAATGAGGTTGCCCTCTTAAAGACGTTCTTCAGATTCTTTCAGAGAACAGTTGAGATATTAATAACCTCAAAAGCCCGAAGCTGCTTGGAGATGGCACAGATTCTCAAAGTAATCTGTGGAACATAGTGACAGTGATGGGACACAGAACCATTAACCTGGTCTATTCAGATTACCGGAGAACCAGCGCTCCAAAGTGAGCAGTCATTATCAGAAGACAAAGACTCCTTCTATATCGAATACAGTAGACAAACATGTCTAAAGCATGTTAATTATTCAGTCACTACTATTGCAGTATTGGAATAAGCCAGTGTATCCTTTTAGCATGTCATCCGTAATGCATTTATTTTTCATAGCCTTCATTTTCTCACCGCCCAAAACAGAGTTCAGCAAGAGCACTTATCATTTAATGCACTACCACTGCCAAGCTGGGAATACTGAGAACAGAGTAAGGTCACGTTTAAAGCTCAGAAGTTTCCATGGTAACCCATCTGTATCCGAAGGCGCTGACGACACAATGGGTGGAAGCAGGCCTGAGGAATTTAGAGGAAACAGGCGGATAGTCTTCAGGGATTTGATGCTTGGATAAGTGTAACTGTTCGAAGAAACCAAAGAGCCACAAGAATAGAAGTCTTATAGGGAGACACAACATTTGAAGGACTTAAAACGTTTCCTGTTAACGCAGATGGCTCATTTATTAAACGAAAACAACGCTACAACTAAGTGTAGCTTAAACATGCAAGATTTACGACTACTCAGAGCTGCGGAAAACATTCATTGCAACCTTTCCTACAGGAATCAATTTAAGAATGAAGTCAAAAGAGATGTCAGGAACCAAAACATCACACACAGTTGGGATTAATGCGACTTAATCCACAGCAGCACGTCAAACGCTGCAACTACATCATGCAGTTCAGGAAACACAAACCATGCAATAAACACGCACTCAAGAAAAATGCATCTTCATGCATAACACAATCATATAACCATCACCCACAAACCTCACAAATAACCTCCTCAATATGCTTAAATAATATAAAATGAACCACTATCGGTCTTTCCTCAGACACAAACTGTGATATCCTGTCACTTACTTTCAGCCCAGGTGAACGCAAGATGCTTCTTCAGATGATAACGGGTGAGTTAGCAAACAATATTACAATGACTAAACGGTCTCTCCAGCATCTCTTCTCCCTCTTTCACTGCAGTGCAGAGAAAACATCACACCTGCAGTGACGGATCTGTGTGACGAGGTGGCCAAAGCAGAGCCCAGCCCGTGTGTTTTTCATTCGACAGAGAAGAGTTTCGCCCCTCCCACATTCTCTCAACACAAATACGTTTAATTGCTACGTTGCTAATTCACTGCAAACCAGAGGCAGAACACACAGAACAACCACAAACTCTGTGTTGCACACGTTACCTTCAGTTTGGGTTTAATAAACTTGGACATGGTAACAGGTGGCTCTGGGGTGGCTAAAAGGCGCAATGCAAAACAACATCATTGGTTAAGACACTGGGATTTTGG
>JAZGTJ010019724.1:0-10751 GCA_036877575.1 Botia almorhae | reverse complement strand
TACCTGGAGAAGCGAGGGCAATTGGGGATAAGGTGCCCTGCTTAAGGGTCAGACTCTCTAAACAGTAGGCCACAACTGCCCCAAGAAGAGCACAAAATAACATTTTTTGGCCCACATTTGAGAAGTTTGGCATTTTACCAACAAAATGCATAATTCATAGCTTGCACCTGCCTTTTATCACTCTCTGACAATCTCTCCATCTCTTTCTCTGTCTGCATATTTGTTTGTATCATTTCCATGAAAATGTATTACAATGACTCTCTGTATGTGTATAGTGACAACATGCTGTATTGCTGCTAGCTGTTTGCATCCACACACACAACCACGAGCAAACCCACACACACACACACACACACACACATACACACAATCACTGTGATAAACATTGTATTGTTTTACACACAGACAAATAATCTACACCTAATACTCAGCTCTGACAGAAACAGTGAGTGTGTTTTGGTCAGTTCTTTGCACCATTTATAGCTTCTTCTCTTTATTTTGCATTTGTCATGTTCTGGAGGATATTTTCTTTTCATTAGTTAAGTTTTTGAAAGTTTACTGGGAGAAAGGTGGGCTGAAGGTGTCTACATCATGATAAATTGTTTTTTGCAATTAGGAATGATTTGACAGTGATGTAAACAACAGGGAAGCAACTCTGTAGCTGACCTGACAAAATGCAAAGACATTCCCAGACAAGCAAATCAAGCTGTAATTTAATTGGCCCAAGCTGAAGTGTGTTGAAATGCTCTCTCGTCTCCCCAGGTTAAAATGCAGAGACAAATATAGCCAATCCAATTGTAGACTGATTGAACCAAAGAGCATAAATGCTGTCTCTGTGGGCCAATCAAAACATTGCCCTGTTTGTTACACAACAACATGTCAATTGTTTCAACCAATGGTGTGGTTATTTAGTCAACCAATGGAAGACAATTGGAGTGTTTGGGAAACCAGTGTGAAAACGGTCATTATTTTTGGCTATTATGCTTGGTAACTTCAATGGCACAGAAATGAGACCCTTCACCAAATTTATTTCCAGTTTTATATTGCAACCGTTGTCTCGTGCTTGTTAATAGATTAATGTGGCCTGGAATTACATGATTACTCCATAAAACAGCTATAACAATAAATCAAAATTTCATTGAAGCGAATCGAGAAACTCCTCTGAGCAACTGTGGCAGGACTCGAGAGGACACAGTGAAACTGTCTGGTTTTGTATTTGTAGACAGGCCCTGGATTCAGGCCGGACTGATCTGTATTCACCTCAGAGGAGTTGTTAGTCTTCTTCCTGCTCTAGTCTGCTGCTCTGGGGTCAGCAAGATCGTTCACCCCCTTCCACTGCTACATAACAAAGCTTTGTGTGTGTGTGAACTTCATGTTTGACAGAGATCTTCATTTTTAAAGCCTTAAGCCTGTGTTAATTTGAAGCGCATTGTAAACCGCTGTCGTAAGAAGTCAAGCGCATTTGTTATACACAATCAATTGAGTCTTACTCACAAGTTCAGATGTCATTTCGGAGTCATTAGTTTTTTTATACAATTCATTTTGATTGTAGGAATCTCTGACTTTAATAAGCATGCCCCAAGCTTTGACAGACAGAGCTGTTTGTCAGAGCGGCTCTAATGAAGCGTGAGGTTCCATCTCTGTCTGGGTGGAAGTCGCTCTGGGTGTCCTGGCCTAACAGAACACTTTCTTTGTATTTGTGTATATGGGTAGTTGACAAATAACAGGATCATAATGGCTTGCTTTGCTCACTCAAGGGTTTGTAAGGCGCCATTTTCCGTAAAGCTGTATTGGAAAAATATGTATCGTAAAAAAGCACTACAGAAACTAAATTATGTTTTGTAACATTTAAGACACACAGTATGGAAGCAGTCAAAGTATAAGCAATGTCTTAAAAACAAATAAATGGGCGTGTCTTCGATCACATGATGTGTAGCTTACGCCTATAAAAATGTTCGGTAATATATTGGCGAGGATATATTAAAATACAGTTTGAAAAAATGTACTTTTTAGACATTGTATTTTAGATTACCATTTATAAATCTCATTTTTAGTGTTTCCAATTGTACGTCTACTCATATCTAGATCGGAATATCACAAAGTGATTGACTGTTCTGACTCTGTAACCAACCATCTAGCAATCGCCTAGCAATGCCTTAGCAACCACCTGGCAACCAATTCTGCTGCCTAGTTTTTCTTCTGAAAATGTAAGAATCTGTTTTCTTTCCGCAGTGCACTTAAGCAGTTCTGTAGATGTGACAAATTCATTTTTTAAAAGTACATATAATCCATGTTGTCTCTCAGTTAATATATAAACATAAAAATGAAACGCATAATAATAAAAAAGATCGAGAAATATGCAGTTTAAATAACATTTTAAACACCTGCATGTGGATACGTGTGTGCGTGTGTATTGGTATTTATGACTTTATGGGGACCAAATGTCCTCACATGTACAGTATTACTAGTGCATTTTTAGGTGATAGAATATATGGTTCAGTACAGTATAAAAAACAGCATAAAAACCATTAGGTATATGAAATGTCCCCATAAAACATGAAAAACCAACATGTGCGTGTTTGTGTGTGCGTGTGTGTGTGTGTGAGCGTGCACAGGCTTTGAGAGATAAAAACAGGAAAGACAGGATTATTAATGAAACTGATTCCATCGCTGCAGGGGTGAGCATATGTTATGATAAATAAATGAAATGAAATGAGCTAAATAAATAATGTTGATTGTGGAGATGTCCGGAGAGAGAGAGAGAGAGAGAGAGAGAGTCAGATAGAGAGATTAGGCTATAGAATGATAAAAGCCTTCTACAGATTTCCTCATGTCCCTAAGGGCAACAGTATTAGCCCCCTGTGTACTGTCATTAGAGATGATTAGACCTCTGTACAACCCTCTATCAAACAAAGCAAAAAACAGCTTTATAATAAGCGACTAATTGTAAAGGAGACTTCAAAGGGCTAATGTCTTTCTTTATAGAACAACACCATTCTTTTCAACTTACTTTGCGTGCACACACACACACACACACATACACAAACACACATATACGCTTTGTTCCAAACCTTAATAAGCTACTTCGTTCTACTGTCTATATAGACACCTAACTTCTAAGAGAACCAAAAGAAGCTCATTAAAGACTGATCTGGAGTGCTCTTTATAGACATCACACAAATCCAATCAAATATTTGGTTAAATTGGATAAAATATGTTTTGTATGTCCACTGGAGGTCTTAAAGGAACACCCAGCTAACAATTTTAGGTTGTAAGAACATTCCCTAGCATTTCCATTACGTTACAAAAACAGTACAGATGTTATAACGTTTATAATGTTAGACGTATTAACGCTATTGCTTGGTCATAAGAACAACATTCAAACAATTTTTAGTCCTATAACATTTTGAAAATCTTAGACTAACCAATTAAAAACAACACTTTTAATATATGATGTATAACGTTAAAAACATTCTACTAATGTTACTACAAGAACTTTTTTATACGTTTAAGAGAACTTTTACAGAACGTTCGTCAACATTCTCAGAACATTCCCTGCCAGCTGGGACAGTTCACTCATAAATGAAAATTCTGTCAAAAGCTCCTTTAAAATGCCTTTTAGGTATGCAGTTCACCGGGTTTTGCAACAGATCTATAGAAACACACAGGGTGCACAAAGATTGTCCTACGCTGCTAGTGGAGTCTAAGGTGCAAAGCACATTTTATCAATATTACCATATTTTGCTGCTCTCTTCCTACATTGAATAATTGATATCTCACTCGCTCTTGCTGAGAAAGGAATAAGACGTTGCAGCGTTTAAGTAACTTTTGAGATAAAAGCAAAATTGATTAAAAAAGATAAGTCAAATTAAAAAAGAGAAGACGGAGGGCCCTGGGGAACACACTTAGCATATAAATGAACGCGGAAGGAGAAACTTCACTCCAGATTGTGCATCCTACTGCCTAACTGTATTTCCTTTGACCTCAGTAACCAGCCACTGTTCTATGTTCATTTATCACCGTCACCCATATTTAGATCAAAGTGTAATCATTATTTTTATCTATAATATATTCTGTTTTATATTCTTTCTCTTCTGGTGTTTAAATAAGTTTTATAAAACTCGCGATACGAAACACATGCTCTGGCTGACTGGATGAGCTTGGATGCACGGTTCCTTTAACTTTCCTTGGAGAGAGGAGAAATCAACGCCCAACAAGTCGGCTTAACCACGAACAGACGCTTCCAAAACAATGCACAAATCAATCTCCACCGCACTTGTTTTTGAATTCCTCATTAACTGTAAGTAATGTTCACCTTGTGAAAAGTGGCTGTGCCGGCTCATTGTTCAGCGCCGAACTGGCACCTCAAATGATCCCCGACATACGATTCCGTGCCAAAGACTTCCGCCAAGACTTCAGCTCTCATCAGCTCTGTTTTCAAATGCCAAGACTGCAGCACACTGGAGCTCAGATCGGTAAAAGGGAAAGAGTGAAAAATGATCTCGTTGAAGCCCACACAACAGGCCGTACAAGCTCAACCGAGCACTTCATTTGTAGAGAGAAGACTGTGGGATCTACACTAATCCAAAGAAAATAGATTTTCCAGGACAACCTACCATGTTAGTTTTTGATTAATGGTGGTTTCCTCTAGTTCTGCATGCTTCAAATTTGAAGCTACTGTAATTACTGTAACTTCTAACTATACATTTAAAGCATTTCGCTCAGACAGAATATTAACAGAATTGTTAGTTCCTCCATTCGTTTTAAGCTCTTTTGATAACTGTCAATGAAAAATGCATTTTTGTGTAAACTGAGAGACAATATTTGGTTAATTTAATTCAAGCATTAAATGTTTTTAGGCTATATATGTTTAGCATATATAGCCTATATATTTTAAATGACCTAAAATAAATGGACACCACATTATAATTTCCCAGGGTTCTCCATTTAAGGCAAGACAGCTAAGACAATCTTTTGCTACCGCTTACAACAGCATTCTAGAAAACTGTCTGCTTCTAACAGTGGCAACAGTTTGGGCAGGGCCTTGAATGCTCCAAGCAACACCTCTGTGCACAAAGTGAGGTCCATAAAGAAATGATTTACAGAGTTTGGTGAGTAGGAACTTAAACTGATCGGCACAAAGCCGAGACCTGAACCCTGTGGAACACCTTTGGGACAAATTGAAATGCAGAGACCGAGCCAGGCCCCATCGCCCCCAAGATTAGCGACAGCCCTCACCAATGCTCTTGGGTCTGAATAGCAACAACAACTCCAAGGTCACGGGTTCGATTCCCAGGGAATGCACATAATGATACAATAAAGTGCTTAAATGCAATGTAAGTCTCTTTTCATGCATAAATGTAAACGTATGTCCCTTAAAAGACAGCCAAGGTAGTGAACACTCAGGAGCTAGACTTCTTGGTTTAATGCCACAGTTTTTTTTTCACACTTTGGGTTCCCTTCCATGAACCTGCAGCTTCTAAAACTCAAGAGACGGGTTGTTGAAGAAAGCAAGAAAACAAACAACAACAACCAGAGGCTGATGAATGGGTCTTGGCATGGGAGCTGGGATCGAAGCGATTGATCTGTACCCGGCTATCTCAGTGGCGCTTTTACCCTCTGTCAAACCCCTGCTAGAGGGAGATGGATTTTGTCGGCCAGAGCAGTGGATTAATGGTGGAGAGGTGACAGCTGGGTCCAACGCTGCGGTCATCCCCTTGGGCAGGGTGCGAGCGCGTGCGTATGGGCATGTGTGCGTGATGTATTGACAAATCTTTAGGTGGTAGATGCTTTCTGTGACTTTATCGTGCGCTCCTGCTTTGACAGCTCCAGGACCTGCGGATCTCGTTGTCCCTCTGGCAGGCGATGTTGCCGGCGTCCCGCGGTGGTTCCGTTCTTGCGTGGGTGGGTCAGGAGTCAAGCTGAGGACTTTTAAAGAAATACCCCAAAATAACACTACTCATCCTCTTGTCTTGGTGTTATTGTGGTAGAAAACAAAAAGAGATTTTGGAGAAATGTTGCCTTTTCTCTGCAAACAGTAAACGCATTCTAAACATGGTTCTTCTGAACTACTGGTCTTCAGATGTCACACAATAGCTTTGCGTGAGAAAACGAAATCTGTCTGATTGGTAAATCTGTTATGGCATATTAAACCATGACAAAGCTATTGTATGACTTAAATATGACTATTGTAGATTTAAAATTCGCCTTGTTAGTTTTGTTGCACGCATCTGTTCATGGGAGGGGTTGTAAAATTTTGTAAACAAGACAGCATAAGGGTTAGAAATGACTTCTGGATAAGTAAATCATGACCAAACTCTTTATGTTTTTGCTATATTTGTGGCTCTGACAAAGACTGTAAAATCCAAACAGAATGTCTTTCCAGCAGTGCAACAAGGTCAGACAACCTTCAAAATTAAATAACTCGCACATTCCAGAATTTTTAGTCTTCCCTTAATTTTTATTCAGCGAGCGCAATACTTTATTCTCATATATTGGAATTCAAAAGCCCATCTCGTGTGAACAGAACATGACGGAATACTGAAGGTCACAAGCTTAAGAGCTCTGGGGCAAACCATTCATTTCAATTCCTTTGCTGATGTTCCAAAGTGCCGCATACTCTTCTTTTTTGTTTTGAAACATTCGGAGAAGGGGTGAGGCGAGGTGTCATTAGCATTCTGGGAGCATGATGCTTCTCTCCCTCTCGCTCGCTCGCTTGTTCCCTCGCCCCAGCACCACGGCATCTGCAATTTCTGCAGTGGCACACAAACCGTCGCATTTTCAAGCGAAATATTCCCTGTCAGCTCGCGAAGACAACTGGTTGCGCGCTCACGTATTCTTACGCAGAGTAATGAGGATAAAAATGTAAGCAGACAGCTTCGGAATTAACAAAACTCTTTTTCTTTCTCTACGCTTTCTAAACGCCGGCCCCCTTTTCTCGCCCTCTTCCGTCTGGCATGTTGCGCCTTCTTGATATCTAATTAAAATAAAAACAGTACAGTGAGACGTTCTCCTTTCCCCGCGTGCCCACACATAGGCAATGACGGGAACAGAGCGTTATGTCATGCTTTCAAAGATGCTACATAAAAGATTGTGTAAAGTCATATTGTAGTCTACAAAAGATGACATTAAGCATGTAGAACGTTATACTGTTATTTCGGAGGTTTTTCATACATCGTATTAACGTTATTGCTTGGTTATGCGAACGCTATTCAAACTTTTTAAATTCTGTAACTTTTTAAAACATTCCACTAACAACTTAAGAACAAAGCTTTTGATATGTATGATATATCATATATCGTTATTTATTTATATATATATATATATATATAAAACTTAAAAAAACATTCTACCAATGTTACTGCAAGAATGTTTCTGATACATTTACAGAATGTTAGCTTATGTTCTGAGAACATTCCCTGTAAGCTGGGTAAACCCACCCTTTAAAAAAAACTTAAGTATCAGGTGCGATGTTATCAGCCACTTATCTTACATTTACATACAGTGAGAACCATCACATTCTCAAACAGTGCATTCAAGCTATTGTAGCAGTATGTTGATTCCTTTAGAGACAAACCAAGAAACTCTGTGTCGCTAGTGCCATGTTCCACCAGTTGAGCTATGTGAAGAACTAGAGGCAGGTTTTATCTAATGCAATTCTGAGAAAATGGAACTTACAGTAAATACAGTGAAATGTTGTTGACAAAACTAGGGGACAACTGAAAAAAATAACTATGGCAGTACCAAATGTCAGAACCAAACAGCTAATAAGTGTTTCTGATTTGCAACACTGTGTAAATTTAAAAAAGGTTCTATTTCAGAAAAACAGATTAAAATACTTTAAAAAGGCAAACTTCACCTCACAAAACACACTATGATGGTCTTTTATACTTTGCAGGTTTGCACAGCATTTCAAATCGGTCATGTATGAAGCTCCATGACGGCTAGGATGCCTAAACAAGCAGTAGACAGCGAGGCAGCTCACTAAGTATTGGAAAAGTGCTTTCAAGTGGGCGAGTATGCAAATTGGGAGCATCCATGCACATAAATTAATTCACTATGATACTGACCACACAAACCAATATTAAGTTGCTGCCACTACGCAAGACTTCAGAAACCGGTAAAAAACGGTAACATAGACAGTAACATAACAAAAACCGGTAAAAAGACAGTAACATAGAGGAATCAAGTGGTTGGCGGAGACGGATTGTTTTCTGTTCTCGGCAGCAGCATGAGAACTAAAGGAGACTTTTTTCTGCTGTCCTAAACCGGCCTATTCATCTGTGTCACAGCCCAACGCAGATGTGAGGGGGGAAAGAAAAGAGTTCATTTTAAGGCGGCCCTCAGCGAGGAAACTCCATATCTCAGCGCTCATCAATCTAATCTATTATCCAGCTTACTCTGCGCGGGTTATCTGAGAAATACAATCTCCTGATGAAATAAAAAAATGTCTTTTCGCCTACTCAACCCTTTCCTTGACACGCATGTAGGCTGCATTGCTGCATTAGTATCTTTCATCGGCTGTTTTCGCTCTTTGTTATCTCCTGCTATTTTCCGCTCATGAAGGAATGGTCATGCCATGCCTTTACGTTAAACCGCCTTATGCAACCAGAAAGTTGTGCGTATTCTGTTTTGTTTATGAATATCTCAATTTTGAGCTGTCAATCCGTTTAAAATTGTATCGAATTAGTGAAATGGCACACTGATTGATTCATTAAATTAATCAGAGACACACAAACATACTGGCCAAGAAATTTAGCACTAAGTGGGTGTTATACGAGGATGTAGCATTATTGTGTCATACGAGTAAAACTTTGAACGGACACTACAAAAATCCTTCTGAGGTAAGTCATTCAACTGCAGTAAATTAACAAACTAATGACCCCTAATGAAAACTTAAAAGGAGATGAAGACGCACCACAGGTCCAACAGAGAAGATACTCAGAACCTGCAGCCGTCATTAATATAAGCAACAAAATACTTAATGTGACCCTTTCAATCTACATACTGACATATATTTTTACACACACACACACACACATATATATATATATATATATATATAAACGTTATAAAAATGTTCTACTAACACTACTGTAAAATGTTTTTGATACTGTGAGAGAACCATTAGAGAATGTTAGCCAACATTCTGAGAATGTTCCCTGTTAGCTGGGTGATGTGAAACGCCTTGTTTAATGGCTCTGCTTGGGAGAGCCACTTGTGCAAGTCAATCAGAGGAAGTAATTGCGTCTAATAGGTGCGCCTCAACGCTCAGCCCGGGAGATTTCTCTGTTCTGTGATCGCTGCCCAAACCTCTGACGACCTGTCGTCTCTCATGAGTCCTCTGTCACCAAAAATAAATTGCCTGCTCACCGAACAGGTCACAACAACAAGCGATGTCATTACTTTCACGGCAATTGATCACACCTTCGGAGAGAAAAGTCAATAGTCAACATAATTGTTAGTGGTGTTGAGCCACACATTGAAGAGGTCTGGTGTGTAATGCATGCAGCTTCTCTTGTGCTCCTCCGTTCAGGTGAAATGGCAATAGCTTTGGTGGATCAGGGTGAAAAAACAATGTGTACAGAAGGGTAAAAAATTAACAACCGCTAAGTGCCAAATTAGCGAGTAAAAACCGTCAATGTAGGAACGTATTGCGAGACAGTCCGCCCCTCGTTTTTTAGTTTTATGCGACCAACGCGAACGAATCAAATTAAAGCGTTACAGACAAATATTAAATTTCAAAATCACAATTGTCCCTAAGCATCAGTTCCACCACGTCCAACAAGTTTGCCACGAAAAAGTTTCCGCAAAAGTTATTTAACTTGGTTACCAAGGAAACAAAAGTGGCAGTGAAGAGCACGCTTGAGATGAGATGTGAAGAAAATAGAAACTCAAGGTAAATATCACAAACAGAATACCGTGTTTCTTTTCCAAAAAATCTGTAATTTGATTTAATTGTATGTTTCTAAAATACATAAAACACAAACTATTCAAGACAAACAAGTCAGCTGTTGCATTCCAGAAAGGTTTGAAATATAATTTTCGGCGATGTCATTTAGGCCCTACACCACACAATGTTATCAAACAAAACATGTGCGTTAAAATGTGATGGAAATACTCACAGAGTTTCAGGAAAATTCTTCTTTAATTCAACCAATCTGAGTGGTTTTGTCTTAAAAGTCCACAGGGCCAAAGGTAGCCAAAGTCGATGACAGTTGTGGCCATAAATCTTTGGACCCAGTAATTCCTCTCCTTTACATACTGTAGATTTAATCTTTACACAATCCTGTTGCTAATATGAGTAACACGAGGGGAAGAGTCTCTCTGCATCCTGATCACCGTGGGCACACACACTCACACTATCTCTGATAAAAATTGGTATTTCCACATGACCATCTGTTCTTCTGTGAATATACATATATTTCTGTAAACCGCCATTTGGCCACTGCACATAGTCACAAATGCATCAAAGCTAATTAATGAGTTACGTGGAGAGCACAAATCGATCTCAGCAAAGGGCCTAATGGGAAATTAAAAATGGTTACCGATACTGAATCGTGCCAAGCAAGAGTGTGGCGGCTGCCATTGCAAAGAAAAAACTCAAAGACACACACACACAAACACACCCAAGCCACCCACCCTGACACGAACACACACACACTAAAAGATACCTCTTCCCTCTATCACTGTTACACACACACACACACACACACACTAAAAGATACCTCTTGCCTCTATCACTGTTACAC
>JAZGTJ010019723.1:0-10751 GCA_036877575.1 Botia almorhae | reverse complement strand
AGCCGTCCTTCACCTCCGTCACATGACAGTCTCGCAGCATCCCTCCACCACCCCATCACCTCACTCTTAGCTGGTATCTACCTCAGTCAAAGACGGGGGGGGGTACTCTGGGTTCGGGCCAAATTCCGAGCTCGGAGCCCTCCCCCCGGACAGCACGCCAAATACGCATCAGTGATCATTTGCGATTGCATGTTAGTGCAAACTCGTGAAATTGTAAATATTTATAAACTTATTGTTGAGAAACAGGATAAGCAGACAGTTTTAAACATTTATGCTTCTTGTACTTCAATAACTGATTTTTGCTCATTTTTAACCAAAAAAAAGTTACAGATTGCATCTTTAAATTTGTTTATTGCATGTTTAAATGTATGTGCAGAGAAATTTGCATCTGATCAGAATTACTAAATAGCTTACCCGGTGTTTGTGTTTGACGAATTTGTTAGAGGTTTATTCGAGTTTACGCCAAGATCTTAGACTGCACCTGTCCTCTGCAGAGAACCAAGGGGCCCAAACAACAACAAAAAGGTTTATTACCCTAGAAAATTAATGATCAGAGGAGTGATCAGAGAAGGGACAGTATGTACAACAATAATCTGTGTACATGAGACAAAGATGGGAGTGCAAACTCAACCAAAGCAGGTAATCAAAACCATGCACCATGCACGCTATGCAGTCCGGACTCTCATTATGAAGTGTAGTTTTCTGTTTCCCGTGTCATCTGTGTTTACTTCCTGTTATTGTTAATCGTCATCACCTGTTCATCTGTGATTAGTTAGTGTATTTAAGTTCCATGTTTTGTATGTTCTAGTGTTGGTGTTTGCCGTTGTTCGGTGGTTTTTGTAGTTAGTGATTCTCTCGCGTATTCTCTTGTGTATTCCCTGGTTATTGGATTATTGGATTATTGGACTGTGTATTCAGATTACGGTTTTGGATTACCCCTTTGGATTCTATTGCCCTGAACCTGTCTTATGTTCGTCATGGTTTGTTTTGTATTTCACTGTTGCTTTTGTCATCGCCTCACTATTTTTACGGTCAGTGTTTGTTTTTTCCTTGTTTATTCTTCCATTAAATACGGTTTACTGTTTAGTTCCGTCTTCCGTTGTGGTTTTTTATCACAAACACTACCGGCCCATCGTAACCGCACCACTGTCTTTCCTATTTAAAGATAAATGTACAAATTATAATTAGTGTTAAGGACAAAGACTATTTAAGTTTAAAAGAAAAATTACAATTAGTGTGTCAAGAGGAGCAGATATTCTCTTTATTCAGATTACTCTTGTAGATCAACGAAGGCAGCCTGCCGTGCATAGACTCTCGAGTGCATGCAGAGCTGGTGGAAAAACTGTTAAGTCTCTTAACACAAAAGTGCTGAATTCTCAGGTCCGAAGCTTGAGCAGATTTATAAACAGAAAAGCTCAGTCCCCATTCAACAGGCTGAGCACTGCAGGCAGCATGAGAAGATCACAGGCAGCATGGTAACTTGGTAGAAACAAGTACGTAACGTAGTGCAGGACAAGACAGGACGATTGACTGTGGCTAAAAATGACTAGGCTTAGCTAAACTGAAAATTATCCACTCTAGAACAAGAGGATACCAACAATAATCTGGCAAAACAACAAAAAGGGCAGCAGACTCGAATGGCAGAGAGAATCAAGGTAAAGAACGAACAGGTGCAGGCTCAATTAGGGAAAAGGGAACAGCTGATCCTAAGAGGGATTAATGAAAAGAGAGCGAGAGAAAATTAGGAAACAAAAGAAAAATCAAACCCGGTTCATGACAGTGTAGCTGTATTTGTTATGCTCCTTGTATTTTATAAAGTCGTGAGGAGGAATAGTGAAATATTTACCTCAGGGTCAAATGAATTGCACTATTTAAAATAAATTGCTGGCAGTAGCTAGGAACAGCACGGTTTGCTTTGCAGCATACATGATGTATAAGAACATTCACCAAACCCTGACAGGATATCTTTCCAAGCAGAATAGAGAGATGAGAGGTTATGTGGCCAGGATTTATGGATTTCTCTGGCGCAATAAAGCATAAGTGTCAGACTATCCTGTGTGCAACCACACATTTGTGTGATGACAAGTTGTATTACGCTCATATGTAGTATTCATCCAGTCACTGTTATATTAAGCTTATAAGTATGCTAATAAGAATGTTATTCCAGGGTTTTCAGTAAAGTGTGAGATCTTAAAACCTGAAGTACATAATAAAAGATAACCCAAGATCACATTACACCTACATTAAGGATGTCAAATGTGAAAAACCCACCCCACCCAGTTATGGGTGACAGCCTGTATAGGTAAAATAGGAAAACAATTTATTTCTTTTAGATTTGGTGGACCAAGGGACAAAAATTGACATAAAACAATGATGCTATGTAGATTGTATGATGCCAGTATGTGTGGTCTCGATTATGTAGGGATGACTGGAGCCATCATGTATTGCGGTCATATATCTCATTTTCCATCAGCTAACTCCTTCTGTAACCATGGCAACACTCCTGCTAGTCAATGCCCTTGGGATGCATGTCTTGACAGTATTACTCTGTCTCCATTGGTGAAATAGTTGGACCAATGCTGAAGCACTGTTTTGTATGTATGTGTCCTCCAGTCTTGGTTTGGTAACTGGATCTGTCTGTATGTGACAGCAGTATGTGGAATGGGCTCTTCTGATACAGCTTTATTTGATACACTGATAATAATTTGATACACTGTTGTTACTTTTACTGTTGTCCTTACAGTATTGTATACCAAGAGTAAAACTGATGCTGTCTGACTTGTTTACCAGAATACAGTGCTTTAGCCTAATTCTGTCGGCAAACAAGCATCTGTATCCGCTAGTAAATTGAATAAATTTGGCAGTCTATATGTACACCTATTTTTACTAAATGTAGCTGTAAAAGTCATGTGGCAATTTAATATGTCTAAAGCAACAAATTTATTTAAATTTTTTCCACAATACCATTTACTGTAGATGCTTCATAAAATACAGCCGGTTTACAGGTAGTTCATAATTTTAGTAATCACAGTTCATAATCTTAGTTCATGTTAATTTCAGTATTTATTAATACAATGAGATTGTCACAGAGGACAGTGTTGTCAAAAATATTGATATTTCGATAAATATCAAAACTGAAATATGTGCTGTCTCGTCTCATTTGCACCGGTTAAATAGCGTTAGTGAGTAAGATGCGAGTGCGGAGACACGACAGGCTTTGGTTGAGAAAAAACACAACAGAAGTGCTGTCTGCAACTATTTTGGATTTAGGGCAAATGCCACAAGCAAGCCAATATGCAACCGTTGTCACAAAGCTGTGCTAACACCACTAATGTAGCAAAGCACCTGAAAGACACACACCCGGACCTATAAAAAAAAAGAGTTTCGAGAGGTTGGTAACTGCTCTCATTTTAACATTACTGAAATATTAACCAAGATGGCCCAGTATTGTTGCTGATATAAGTGTCCTCATTTCGTTCCAGTGAGGTTTGTTTTTGCATGTGATGCACCTTTGCACGTCCGTGATTACTATAGCGCTCTATTTATGTGCGTTGATTAATGAATATGTGAATCCAAAATTAAAATCTGTTCATCATATACATGTTAATGTATTAACAAACATTAATGAACAATGAGCAATACATCCGTTACAGTATTTGATAACTTTGATAACATTAATTCAAATACAATGGTAGATGTTAGCTCTTGTTCAATGAAAAATATTTTTTTCATTGTTAATTTATGTGTTAATGTTAACAAATATCTATTACCATTAGAGCCTTTGAAACAAGTGCACTACCTAGATGTTTTTGTTCATGTATAATATACCTCATTATCATGTTCTAGACTTGTGATATATTTATCTTTAAATTAAAGAAAAAACAAAATTTTTACACCCTTAACAGTGTGGCAGTTTTTTACCTGTGGTATCTAAAATGGTATCGAATATTGATATTTTTCAAGGTATCATATAGAAGTTAGAAATTCCAGTATCGTGACAATACTACTTTGTACTCCATTCCCTTTCAGTCAGTCACGTTCGACGTTACGTCAACTGACTGACGTATGGGGTCTTCCTTGAGAGCCCTATCACTATCGCATAGAAAAAAACGTGCCAATGAGCATCAGCCGAGAGGAAAGAGCCAATGAGCATTGGGCAAAAGCGCTGCGTGAGCCGGTGCTCACTTTTCACCGCTGGTAAAGGTCGTCTGTGTTGGACGACCTTTACCAGCGGTTGTGTTCCGGTTTTCGGCGGTTCCCCCAGGCAGCCGCAGCCATTGGGCTGAAGTGGAATCCTCCACCCAGTCCAGAGCGCTCACGGCTGGATGATTAGTTTCTGGGAGCCACTCGGGAAGCTCTTTCCCATCCCCCCCAGTGCCTTTCTTCCCAGAGGTGCACACAGAGGTTCAGAAGTCGTGGAAGGCTTGTGGAAGGCTCTGCTCGAAGCCACTTCTCCTCCGCTCTCGCTACCCTTGATAGGGTGGCTGCCAAGCGGTACGCGGAGATCCCTTAGGTGGAGCGCACAGTTGCGGTGCACTTGTGCCCGCAAAATGCTGCTACCTGGCGGAACTGACCGCGTCTGCAGGTTCACCAGGCCAAGGCGCTTCAGCAGGTCCACGAGGGTAGTTCCGAGCCAGGGTTGATGCAGGAACTGCACACGGCGACCGACTAAGGTCACAGCGTGGGCCCTTGGGTGGACATCGTCCACGGACAACCCTGGCTCGGAACTACCCTCGTGGAACGCCACTTGTGGCTAAACCTTGCAGGGATGCGGGATATGGACAAGGCCCGTTTTCTTGATGCCCCCATCTCCCAATGTGGCCTCTTCGGCGACACTGTCGAGGGCTTTGCCCAGCAGTTCTCGGCAGTCCAGCGCCAGACGGAGGTGATTCGGCACATCCTCCCGCGGCGGGATTCCACCTCTACACCACGACCTGCCCCCACCGTCTGCCCGTTGCCGAGGGCGTCTGCCTGCCGCAGCCCTGTTCCGGGCGAGCTCAACCGTGTGGCCGATGCGCTCTCATGGCAGCTGTCGAGCCCAGGAGAGTGGCGACTCCATCCCCAGGCGGTCCAGCTGATCTGGAGTTAATTCGGGGAAGCACAGGTAGACCTGTTTGCCTCCCACGAGTCCTCCCACTGCCCACTGTTTTATTACCTGTCCGAGGCACCCCTCGGGATGGACGCGTTGGCACACAGCTGGCCCCGGGGTCTACGCAAATACGCTTTCCCCCAGTAAGCCTCCTTGCACAGACCCTGTGCAAGGTCAGGGAGGACAAGGAGCTGGTCTTGCTGGTTGCGCCATTCTGGCCCGCCCAGACCTGGTTTTCGGACGTTCTCGGTCCATCACCTGGCAGTAGAAGGTAAGTATTAGGGAAGCACGAGCTGGCCCTCCTGGGATCTTTCCATAGTCCTCTCTGGGCTGTGGGAAGCTCCTTTCGAGCCTAAGGGTCTGTCGCTCAAGACAATGCTCCTGACCATGCTCGCCTCTATCGCCTCTATGGGGGCCCTGCAGGCATTGTCGGTCAGTGAGTCGTGCCTAGAGTTCGGGCCTGCCTACTCTCATGTGATCTTGAGACCCAGGCCCGGCGTGCCCAAGGTGCCCAAGGTTCCCACCATGCCTTTCAAGTATCAGAGGTGGTGAACCTGCAAGCACTGCCCTCGGAGGAGGCAGATCCAGCCCTTACTTTGCTGTGTCCTGTTTGCGCCCTGCGCATCTACGTGGGCTGCACTCGGAGCTTCAGATGCTCCCATCAGCTCTTTGTCTGCTTCGGAGGGAGGCAGAAGGGGAAGGCCCTCTCCAAACAGAGGTTGGCCCACTGGATAGTGGATGCCATCGCCTTGGCTTACCATGCCCAAGGCATACCGTGGCCCCCCGGAGTGAGGGCTTACTCGATTACAACCTTTAGCAGACATCTGCAGAGCTGCGGGCTGGGCGACACAGAACACCTTTGCGAGGTTCTATAACCTCAGGGTAGAGCCTGTATCCTCCCGTGTGTTGGGGCCCGTGTGAGAACAGGCTTGGTGTCTTCGCTTGCATTTTGCCTCCCCCATGGGATAGGGGGACTTAGGCGGTTGTATTCCTTTGCAGTGGTTTCCCAGTAGGTGAACCCTACGTTGTAATTCCACCAGCACCCGCCGGTGAGCAGGCTCAGGGGAGGAGCCTCACGCCAGACCCAGCACTTGTGTATGTATGCCTCCGTCAGCCCCTGGCTATCAATTCTAAGTGCTTTTCCATGTTTACTGATTGCCTTGTGTTTGACCTCTGGATTGTTTATCGTTGACGCCTGTCTGCCGCCTGCCTTGATCCCTGGACTGTTTATATCCTTTTCTAATGTTCTCTGCCTGCCCCGATCTTTGCCTGTTTATCGTTTTTGTCTTGCTCTGTCTTTGTGATTATTTACTGGTTTACAATCATTGCCTGTTTGACCACGATTATTAAATAAGCTGCAAATGGATCTCAGTACCTCTGACTCATTATTACAGAGATTACATGGAGAGCAATTTTCTTGCTTTTCAGTAAAGCCCTTGAAAATCTTATGTGTCCCCTTATAGGGTTTTAGCCAAGATTTCAATAATGTCAGGGTCTTGATACTCATACTGAAACGTATATTATTTTTGCTGAGCTTTGAACATTTTCAAACCAACTGTGGGTCCTAATATTCCTTATCTTTGTATGCCATGTGACAGAAGATTACAAAATATTACACCTGTAGTGTCCGAGACAGATCAGACACACAACAACTGGTTATATTTCATTAATATAACCATATATACATCACTACACAAACCAACTATGCTTTTGGAGTGTCTGTAAAACTACCCCCAAACTGCAATTAACACCCAGATGCAGAACCAGGCCTCCGGTGCCCATAGCAACGTATAGATAAGACTGTTTTACAACCCAAAGGAATGTAGAAAGATTCACTCTCACTCCATTTCCTTTGAGAACACACAAAGAAACCATTTTTACTTGTGAACATATTCACTTAAGAATGAATTATAAAAATGTATAAACACATAAACACACGTTTCCGATATTCCCCATGCTATATGTCCTTAATAATCTGTGCACATTTAAATGAACGTTTTAGAGCCACTCTGTTGATCAGGATCACATGTATCTGTGTTTAGTATCTAGGAGCTGCATTTGTCTTATCCTGAACATTAGTGTCCATAACATTTTGCATAACTTTGGTTGATATTAATATTATAAAACTTCTGAAGATTTCCACCATGACATCCAATCAAATTCCATATGCAAAACAGCATGCTGGAGAACAAAGAGAGTTAACCTTCCCTCCAAAAGGACAACCTCTGATTGAATCACACAACTTCTCAGGGTGTGACATCCTCACAAATTAAAAGTCCAGTGGCCAAGGACACAAGTGTCTTTGTTGCTTCTTTTGGTCTTTTCTCTGTCTTTTGTCTGTCTTCAGCTTTCCACTTGCCACCTTCTACAGTCTTTTAAGGACTCTCAACCGGATAAGAATGCTGAAATAGAAGAAGTTCCCAGCAGACCTCTAAGCTTGTGCCAGGAAGCATCCTAGTTTTTCCATTCATCAAAGACCACTGCATCAAACTGTTTTTCTCTCTCATCAATACAACATTCAGCAAAGATCAACTGGAGACACTTTTCTTCAATGGGCAAGATGTGCATGTATCATACTTGGTCCTAGTAATTTCAGTATTAACTATCATTAGCCCTATCACTGAGGTGTGTTGGAATCTGAAACTGGGAAACTGTTGGTTCGTTCGGGTTGTTGATCTGCTGAATTTCCAATAATCTTATATTTTAAGTTTTACCCTTATTTAACCTCTTTCAATGATAAATTGTATGTGTGTTGTGTGTTTGTGTATGTTAGAGTAGTATGTGTTTAGTGTAGTTAATAAAGTCTGTATCACACATGATATTGTGGTGGTTCATGTTCATAATCTGGAGTCCCTAATCCTGTTGATCTTTGCTACATGCTCATAAGAGTGTTAAATCAATTTATTACATTGATTAAGATTTCCCCCAAATCATCGATTGATTTTAATCAATTATTAATATTTCCTATTTGGAATAATATTGGTTTCCCCTATACAGGGGATGGTGGAGATTAGATCTGTTAACATTAATTGAATTAACTTGTTTATAAATAATTACGTCTTTGGTGGAGAATGCTTTATTTGTGAACAAAACTCAATCCCTCTACATTTATTACACACCAATGTACTGTACGGAATTTTCTCACAGGAAGAGGACAGTGGGAGTGAAGAAATATACTGTAATTGGCCATACTGTTTATATTTTAGGGTACTATTGTTTGGTTCTTCAAGTTTTCCAAAAAAGTTGTTGAATTGCCATTTGTTCAAAAGTGTTTCTGTAAACATTTCTCACTGCGCAATGTGCTCCTGGGTTAAGAATGACTTGGATTTTTGCAACTGCATTTGGGTCTAAGGGAATGTTCTAAGACATCTGAGGATGTCATCTAGATTTCTGTTTTCCTCCAGTCTGTGAGTCATCAGGCAGGGTTGTTGTGAGGTTAGGGCTGCTTCAAAAACAAATTTGCACAGCAGCCCAAAGTGTTTAAAACATACATCATAAAGATAGTACTATAAAAAGTCTGAACTGAATGATGTAGCTGTGACCTTTGTATTATGTGTCATATTAGCCAAACATCAACATTAAGACAATGGGCGGTGAAGACCTATCCATCTTTTCTTTGGTTTGCTTTGTTTCTGTTCTTTTTTTTTAATATGTACAGGTTCACACTGACTCTAAGTTCTTTCTGCAAAGTGTATGATAGAACATTCCATACTGTTCAAGCCTTAAAACAAACATTATGAATCACAAAAACACAAAGATTCAGCAATACAATAATGGTTTCATATGAATTAAAGTTAAAGAAGTTGGCCTTAGAGCAATTATTAGAACGCTAATTGAAAAGTGCGAACTGAATCAAAAGAAGTAAATGTAGAAACTGATAATATAAATTCAAGTGTTAATTTTACCTGAAAATCCATGCTAGGCTGCTAACCAGCCAATATTACAGTTACAGGATTCATATTTAAAGCTTTAACCTTACTGACAAAGCATGTTTTGAATTTTACTTGGCCAGTGCCCAAGTTTCTCTCCCGGCCAAACCTCTCACTCCCTCCCCACCTGCTCAGACTATCACTGCCCGAGGCAGGTTCTCTCCAGCCTGTGCCGCGCCCAAGCTTCTCTCCTGGCCGAACTTCTCACTCCCTTCAGCCTACCGTTGCCTCTCATGCTTACACCATCGGCATCCTCAGTCACCCACCATCCACTCAAAATATCATGTGGGGTAATCTTCAATCTTCTCTATCAGAGCAAGTAGTAGTCAAACTGGTAAAAACTCAAATATTGTTTCATGATTAGTGCCTTTATAACTGCTCCTTTTCAATGCTTGTGTAATACGCAAAAGAATACTCTCCGCATCCCTACGATATCGACCAAAGCATTAATAATTATTAAAAATGCCTGCCGGGGCATTTTCCTTGCCTGCTTGGCATCTACTGGCGCAATAAATTTTGCTTTGCCATCTGTTTAACCTTCGGCTTCCCCAACATTTTTGACACTGTGTGAAACTATGTTCCATCCTATCTAACTGTTATGTCATTCCTTACCTTCTCTATTTGCTGGATGTTTAATAATCTCATTATCATTGTTACTATTATATACCACACAACGCTGTTTTAGATTATTATTATTCAGAAAATTAACAGAATCAATCTGGTCACGTCCAATCTCCTAACCTATTTCGCCAAATGCAAACCTTTTTTCATATTTGGTCATAAATGCAGCTACGAGCATAATTCTCCAGGCCGCCCTTTCATCACCCATCTCCTCTACTTCGTGTCTTCTGTTCACACGCTGGCAGACCAAAAATAAGCTGAGCTTTTGGATATTGTTTCTGCAGTATTGGAATCTGCAAACTTTTTCTTACGACAACCTTGCCATCTATCCTTTTTGACATCCAACTGTTCACCAACGCTACCCCCTCAATCAGCCTCTGCAGTTTCTATAGGGGCCGCTCATTTGCGTTTCCGTGGTCTCCTCAGCTTTTTGATATGCCTTAATCCTTAGTGTCCTCGGCTCTTTTCCATCGTCATTGCAGCTTTTCTGGGGGGAAAATGGAATGGTCAACCAAAAACATTCTAGTTTATAGCAGCAAAGGAACAACCGTGCACTGCATTAATAAAGGTCTCTCCCTTTTTTATTTATAACAACCTTGCACATCCACTCCACCTAATGGCTGAAACTGTTTTGCCTCAAACTCAGCATTTAACGGTGAATAATCAACAAAAAAAGAAATAATAGATAATAATAATAGAATTTGAAAGTATTTATCTTTTACATCATACATTTTATTGTAAATATAGCGGCTATCCCACCACCCTTCTTGCCACAGCGAACCTTTTGTAAGAATGTATAAGATGGTGGGCATGCTTCAATAAGAGATATAGCCCCATTTTGATCAAGCCAGGTTTCTGTTAAAAACATGAAATTTAACTTTTTCTCAAGTAAGATATCATGGATGAGAAATGTTTTCCCGGCAATTGATTACATTAAAAAGTGCCATTTGTAAATGTCCTTCATTCTGCACACAAGGTGAGGTGATATTTGAATAATTTGTCGCTATCTGTACCAAATTCGATTTTCTCTGATGATTGTTTCGTCTAATGTTATTGTTTCTAAAGGAGACAACAACCTCTATATTATTTATCTGCTTGTTATTAGTCTGTTC
>JAZGTJ010019722.1:0-10753 GCA_036877575.1 Botia almorhae | reverse complement strand
GAAATGCTTGTTTTGAGTTTTTAAGTGCTTGAATGACATAACCAATTTTGTAATTGAATACAGTTAAGTGTCTTACTGCTGGCCAGATCTGTAAGAGGTTTGATTTTGTAGCGCCCTCTTGTGGTTGTAATATGTTCCCACCCACCAACTTTATAGATAATTCCGTTGACCCTGAAAGCCAGTCTGAATTAATATGGGTTACCGTTTGTTTGCGCTGCACAAAATTATGACATACAAAACTTGGAACTGTCTTGGTGCCACAAGCAAGCGTTTTTAGCTTCCAGATGAATGCCGTGTAAAATCTAATAGCAGTCTGGAACATTTGGATTGCAGAGTAATTTCAAAGCTCATTTGGGAAACATTAGACTAAGGGCAAAATGCTTGTGCCAACTGGCAGAAATGTTCTCACCATATCAAACATTTTTCTCTTTGGTAGTGGTTCCAGTATGGGTAAATGGTAGAAACATATTACCCAAGACCTTTCCACCCACAATGAAAAAGACTCATTCAGATTATTTGAGATCCATCTCTTATAAATAGATGTTTAATTACACTTGATCTTCTGCACATGATTTATGAATCACATAAATGTGTCTTTTCTCTGTAGTTTTTGGTCGGCTAACCATTTGCTTTATATTTCAAGAGGGCCTAATAAAAATGTATTTTTATTTCATCAACGTTAACTCTAAATGATCAGATAACAGATGTAGCATCAGCTTAGATACATGTGGGGTCATAGGTCACATTTAACCTTTTCCTTTATTGTGGGTTTTAGATGATACTGCTGTTTTTTCAGTTTATCAAAGAGTCTCTTTCATTCGTATTTTTATATCTTAAAGTTTCTATACGTCATTTTTATGATGAAAAATAATTATGCATTATGCAATTATAATTCATCATGTTAACACCCCGTGTGTCATTTCTAAGAGTCCTGCCCGACAATATAATGAACTCTGAAGCGATTAGTCTGCTTTATCTATTTATAGTGCATGAACCACACTGGAGTGTGACCTTCTGAAGATTAGACAGAAGGGGCCTGACAATCTTTGACTGAGACGTTTGCTTTAATTACTTTTGAAGGTTTTTCTTATTCATTAAGCACCACAGCATATGGGTCAATGGAGTTTGTTTTGCTCTTCCTCCAACTGAAGGAAGAGGGTTCAGAAGTCCAGCTGGAGCAGACGCGACAGCGCTGACCCACGAGCGCAAGCGCCCGCACACACAAACTCTCGCTGACGCCAGAGTAACAACGTGTCACAGCTGGGGAGCAAGGGAAGTTCCCCACTTTTAGTCCAAAGTTTTGCTTAGGATTTCCTGAAAGTGCACAGATGACAGAGAATAATGTTGTTTTGAATGCCTGTTGAGGGGCACCACTGCTTCCTGAGGGTGTATATATGCAATTTCAATGCGATGCTTTGAAACGTGGATATCACAGGAGGACCCGCCCTCGGTCTTTGCAAGCATGTTTATAAATCCTTCCATGTTCGAGTGTTCTAAGCTGCTGTTTGCATTCCGTTAGGAGATGTGGGGCATTTGGAAAGGTGCCTGAGTCTTCGGTTCAAATCTTGTTCCAGGGAAATTAGTTGGCTGTGGTTCTGAGAGATGTGGGGAGAGAACACGTTTTTGAGGTGTAGAGGGGGGTGTGCAGGGAGCAAGACTCACCGTGTACCTCGAACCCTCAGCGCTCTGGGTCTTTCCTCTCTGTCCGAGCAGCATGGAAGGTTCTTCCTCTGCCACACAGAGCAGCTGGATACCGATGAAGACTATGATGAGTGGGTCTATGCGCCTCTTCAGAGCAGAGGTAAGCAGACGTCACTCAAACATTTAGTTGTGTTTTCTATATAAGCTATGTGGTAAATCAACTTTCAAAACATCTCATTTAGTTTGTGGTTCAAATGTAGCTGAGGGTTTCTGATAGGACCAGCATAATTCTGGGCAACCCTAGAACAGAAATGGGCAAAGGCAGTACCATACTGCAAAAATGGCATGTTTCCAAGGCAGTAGAGTTTAGGAAATAATTCAGTTTGTTACAATTATCATTGTGGTTAATGCTATGTAATCACTATATTTCTTTGTGTTTATGTCCTTAGATGTTTGTTATTTTATGTTTATAAACATTATAATAACTGTTAATTGATGCAGTAAAATGTTTGTAGGCTTACTTAACTAAGTTTTAAAGGTTCTAAATAAAGTTTGGAGAACTTTGAGGTTTGGAGAACTAGAGGTTCCCAGTTTTATTTACCTTACAGTACTAAAGGATTTACTTGTAAGAAGTTCATGGTAACCAGAACTGAGTATATTTATTAATCCATCTTCTGTTATTATCACTCCACAGCTGTGTTTTGTTAGAGGGAAAACAGAATTGTCATTGGGATGATGGTGTGATTGATTCTAAAGGATTTCCTAGTTGTGGTGTCTGAGTTTGGTTCAGTTTCGACGAGGCTAATAAAATGAAGAAACAACATCTGTAGTGTTTTGCCCTCCAGTGTAACAGTAGTTTGCTGCAGGTCTATTTGCAGTAAGATCTGAGGTGTAATTGACCGCACATGTTATGATGTGAGACAAAGTGTGATTTGCGTTTGACTTTTTGGCTGTTAGTCTAGCTGATGACAGCCTCGGACAATGACCCCGGCATGAGCCATTGTTGTTATCACAAACAATCGAGTCTGGAGGATTTGGCTATATTTAACTTGTTGTGTGTCAAAAGCCAACAACTGCTAAAGTGCTGACAGCCACGTACAGAACAATCAACAGAACTACAGCAGTGCAGCTGGGGATGAAGTACAGAGAGAGAGAAATAGGGAGGGAGTCTTGCTGATTGAGTTTATCTCTCTCGCCCTCAGTTTCTTCACCACTCTTTGTTCTTTGTCTTGAAGTAACGTTAGTCCTGTGAATCGCCAGTAGTATCCAGAGATTGGGTAGCGCTTTCCCAGGGCGCATGAGCTGGCATGCAGCCACTGTGTGAGTTAGCGTGTGTGTGTGTGTACGTGAGCAAGAGGGAGAGTGGGAGGGAAGGGGGTTCGAGATAGTGTCTATGAACCTGTGTGTGTGTACTGCTCAGGTCGAGAGGTGGGGTGGAGGGGGTGTGAAAAGCTGCTGCGACGCGGACACTGGGCTGTATAAGGGCATGGCTTCTTAAAACTCACTGACAAACTTCCTAACAAATATCATCACACTGGGATAGAGAGGAGACCATGTTCTGTCTGAGTGGTAAGTGCTGGAACTTCTCAAAATCTTGAAGACAAAGAAAGGCATAGAAACGTGAGTTATTGCGATTTCGGTGTGTAACAGGAGCCCCTGTGGAGCACAAAGGGAGGGTATCAGAGGTCAGTTGTTTGTTAAACGTCTTCCTCGTTTTCAAAGTGCTTCTCTCCTCCGGTTCCTTTGTTTTTCTGCTGCGAAGACGACTGCGAAAACGAGTGAAAATCTGACAGAAACGTTACGGCAACCAATGAGGGTGGCTGTTTATAAGGAAGACGGAAACTTTATCTGATCTTTCTTTCATGTGAGCTCAGCTGTGATTGCATAGCAAATTTCTCTTTAAAAATGCAAGTCTGGACTGCAAGTGTTGCAGACTTGTCTTTGTGAGTTTTGGCACTGTGTCTGACATTTCATGTACTTAAATACTGTATAAAATAGGGCAAGAAGGTATTTTGAGTTGCTTACGAAGAAAGAATCTACTAATGACATGACTCATTAATAGACTCTTGTTCAAAGCGATTTGCAGTGCATTCCAGGCGTCTATTATATTTGTTTTTTGTCATTACGTTTTTCATTGTAATTAGACTCATAACATTGCACTGTGTTTTATCACTTAAGCAAATTTTGTGTGACGGTTGTGTTTGTGTTTCTTTGTTGAATTATCACTGTATGATAAATAAGCATAATGTCCTTTTGATGCTACAGTATGTGTGTTAAACAAACTGTGTTACAACAGAAGTTTGTTTTGGATGGAAGACCAGGTGGCTTTTCTTCTCTCTATCTCTCTCTCCCCCCTCTTTTTCTGAGTCTGTTATATAGTGACTTTTTTGTTGTCCAGTGTGCTTTTTATGTCAACATAAATAATCTGCCCAGCATGGTGACCTGCTTTTGTTTTTTGTAACATTCCTCACTTCTATCATTTACTCTTGACCTGGAGGTCAGGTAACGAAGGGGCACTTTGGTATTTTTTGTCTTTTTTAATGCTTGGTTACCAATGGTTAGCGCCAGTGACTTTTAAAGTTAGGGTGCTTTTCCGACCTTTGGTAATACTTTAATTATAGGATTAAATGAAAATGCATCCATCATGTTGCCTAAAATTGGCCATTCGTTCAATCAAGGCACTTATTACAGTGTTTATGTGGTTGGACTGGTCATCTTTTCTAAATAGGAAGTTTTTTAAAAGATTTTAACCTTTAAGCTTTTTGCAGTTTATTTAAAGTCGCACAATGTTACCAATGTATTTTAATAGCAGTCTTTCAGTTAATATGAGGTCATTAAAACTGCATGTTAAAAATTACACAAAAGCTTAAAACAATGCAGTTTTAAAATGGTTTTTGATCAAGTTGGTTGGTTGGTTGTGTTGCTTGACATTTCAAGTCAGTTACCTACTTCAAAACCTCACTTTTTATAATGTATTGCTAATTGCAATATCAATATTGTCCATAAAACAGGCCCAGTTTACCCAGTTTACACTCCTGTATTGTTTACAAAAATGCAGCAGTCCATCACGGCAGCACCATGAACCTGGAGCCAACAGCTGAGAGAATTCGGTACAGGTTGAGACAGGCTCCTGCTTTACAGTCAGGCTTTGAAAACAAATGCATTCATATCATTCATATCAACACAAGCAATACCCCTTCCTGGGAAAACAAACTGCCTGTAGATTTCTTTTTCAAAGCTAACCACCCACCAACGCACCCCTCTCGTTCCTGCTTTATGGACTGACCCCTGCCTCCAGAGGTGTAATCATTGGGTTATAAAATGGTGCGGTGACCCGGAACCCACAGGCCTCACTGTGTGAAGCGTCACATGACTCTGAAAAGGTTAAGCGATTCCCTAATGAGCTGCTAAAGAGCATTTTCATAGCTACCTGCTCCTTAAGTCTTGAAGTGGAGATGAATCTCGTAGGAGGTTTAGTTTTCTGCAATTCACTTTAGAAGCCTCAAAGATCTGCTGTTTTTGTCATTTTTTAATAAATGAAGCTTCCTTGACCTAGATAAAGGAAACCGCCCCCCTCTCGCTCCATTTCACTGTTTTCCAGAGGAGCTGGAACAGCTGATTGGAACGGAGCCAATTATTGTCTCACTCATTTTGCGACCCAGCCCAAAGGTCCAATCATCCCATCAGATCTGTTTTATCCCAAGTATGAGAACCACATTGTTCCTGCTTGCTTTGGATTAAAGATGCAGGAGAAGGAATCTCACGGGCGTCCCATCTGTCAGAACAATAATTTCTCAACCCTGAGTGTCATTAAACAGGTTTAATTTTTAAAACACCTGGATTTGGGGCTCGTGCAGACATAAACGCAGCCTTAGCAATTTTTTCCTTTTTAACTGAGTGGTCATTAACTAGATGTTCATTCCAGATACGTCAGCCAGGCCATGTCCCAGAAGCCAATCAAGGTACATACTGTAGTACGTACCGTACATAAGGGTCTGAGCTGACCTTCCCTAACATTAGCTGAATTCTGATCCCTGTAGCTTTTGGATGAAAGTTCTGTTGGGATTGGCCTTTAAGGATTGGGATGGAATTCTTCATTTCAAAAGAATGGAAGATAATGCAATAGAACTATTCAATGGAATCAATACCTTATTAATACACCTAGGGGTGTGGAGTTCTTTAACACAGAAAATAATAAGAGGCACAAAACCTAGGGAAATTGACAGATGGGAGTGTTTGGAAACACAGTCCAAACGCAGCCCACTCAAGCTAAGAAATGATCCCCTCCTTCAAAATGCTTCCCTGGAGGAGTGTGTGATTAAGAGCATCTGTTAAACTTGGTTAATGGGCTTCTTGTTTACACTGTATGGCTGCCGTTTGAAATCGAGATCTTTACTGTTTTAATGGATTACAGTATGTGCTGGACTACTGTGTATTGTGGTGTGTAAAGTATGTCTATGGCAATGCAGTAATGGTTATGGCTTATGAATCATACACTTAATAATACAGGATATGAAATGACAGCCAACTTCCCACCCAACAGCAGTCTGATTAAGGTCACGTCCACCAAGTCAAGTAACAAAGTACAGAAAAGAACCGAATGGGCATAACAATAGAGCTGTCGGCAGGCATCTGAGCTCACTGTCTGGTTTAGCAGGTGTCTCTAGCCATATAAGAGGGACTCCATAGCAACCATTCTTGAAACCTTTCAACCTTGTGCTTTGCCTGCCCCACTGCACCCAGTTACAGTCAGAGGAGCAAGCAAGCAGGGCTATGGTAGAATCTAGTGGGGGTGCCCGATGTGTATTCAGAGTCACTGGTTTGTGTGATTAATGGAGGAACCAAGCTGAGTTTCTCTCTCCTGCAGGTTGTGGGAGGAATTTTGGAATACATTTGGAAAGAAAGTAGAATTCCATTAGGTTTCCAATTTCTCTGTCTCATTGTTATTCATGCAGAAAATGAATAAACCTGCTTCTTCGTATTTCTTTTGTCATTTTAGCTAAATAAGTTTACACTGCATATTCTTAGACGCTTAACTGCAGCGTTCGTTCGGATAAGTGAATGCAGATGTTCTACAGACCAGTAAGCAGTGACCACATGGACACTCCTCTCAGAAATGATTCTCTGAGGTTTCACTGCTTGGGACAAAAGCGAAAAGGAAAACTGTGCTGATTTTGGTTTTGGGGAAGAGACATTTCTGCTTCATGCCCTCAGAGTGGCCACATCACAGTTCAAAAAAAATATGCATGTTATTTATCAAGGTAACGCAGAGCATAGGAACGACATTACTGCAGAGTTCTCTGCCAAATTTATCAGCTTAAATTTATATTATGATGTGATTTCTTTTGCGCCAAAAGCTCTGTATGTAAGTTTAAGCTTTTTGGCAGCGAGGGTTCTGGTTGCTGGAGTTCTCATCTGGTCCAGTTTTTGCCTTTGGCAGTCACCCAGAGAATTGAGCTCAAGGGTTTGGATTAGACCCCATATGGAGGTTAATCAGATCTGATCACGATGAAATGGGCGATTAAAGTATATGCAGCTTGGCAATGCATTTAGAAGTGCTGTAATTCAATATCAGAGTGTAGTGTGGTTTGTTCAGGCGAACAATCTCTTCCTGGGTCAACGGTTTATGCCACCCATCCCAGCCAGTTGTCCTGGGGCTCAGTACGTTATCAGCTGCTGGGTCTCAGTATGTTCATTTGTTAGAAATAACAGAGTACAATACTCTTTCTGTGTGACTGTGTTGCTCACTCTGTGTTGCTCGCTCGCTCACTGCCTCTCTAAATCTGGCATATTCCACCCATCATATCACCACAATCAGTTGCACCAGTCATTCAGAATGCTGTTTATATATTTGGAGCTTCAAAATATATTTTGGCGTTTAGGCAACACTTAAACTTCTGTGAAATACTGCAGAACAATTCATACTAGATTGTAGCACCAACTTCACTTTTTGCACTATTTTTGCAATCGCTTATGACCAGCTGGTCAAGTTATTTTAGTGGATGTATGAAGTCAAGTTCCCCTCAAGTTTATACAGGTGTCCTAGCAGGTGTAGTTAATCAACATAACAACGGACACGTTCCACTTACATTTAATAACTTTAATGTGTCCTATTTTTGAACAGTAATATCATCTAAAACATTGTGTTTGTACTGTAGCTCATAGATCTCACACAGATCTCACAAAAGGGTCTCAACAGAGTGAAGTCACCAGTACAGTGTTGTTCACCTTCTCTCAGGTGACCATCTGCCTCACAACATGGATGTAAAGGGATAATCCTGGTTTACAGATTAGGCAAGACAAGCAAACTTGGGTAGGAAAGTATTCCCTCAGTCTAATGCTGTGGGTAGTTACTGAGAAGACAGTAAAACAAACACTAGTTAGTTTAGCTTGGCCTGTTTTTCTGTTGATTAATGTGGATTCCTGTGATGAAACTTGAATCAAGTGGTTTGCTTTTATGTTTATTTGTCTATGGAAAACCCGTATTTCCTCATGCTGAACACTAGCTGAACTAGGTTCGATGAATGACATTCTTGTGTGTTGTGAAGCCATTTTGTTTATGGAGGTTTTCACGGACCTTAAAGTCTAGCTGTTTTGCTGTGTGGAAATAAAAGTGCACGTGGGATCTTCTGACTGGATACCTCAAACAGGATTGCTGAGGTCTGGGTTTTTCTCAAGCACAGGATGATTGCATACGTTGACTGTCTGTCCACTGAACCAGCTGGAAAATGCTGGAATAGGAGCTACTATGAGGATGAAGATGAACTACTTCCTCTTTATACACGCAAGTTAAACAACCTGCAGCCCAAAACCGAAGGCAGCCTCCGCCGAAGGCTCCTCACCGCCAAAATCCACCAGCAGCAGGATGCTCTGTGGGCACCCAAACCCTGGGCAGGACCACCAGCACAAAAGGGACCCCCGCTACAGGGCCAGCCCAATTATACCTTCAGTCCTTCCCTGCAGGACTGTAAAGGTAGCCATGTTGTTTTCTCTTGTATAATAGGTGGAAATGCGTAAAGATTAAGATAAAGATTGCTTAAAAATTTTTAAATGTAAGGTGCTAGACTTTTGAGCTGTGATGAGTTTAGACGGGCCTTTGGATCAAATGATGGCAAGTGTTTAAACAGTGATGATTAAAGTACAGCTCAACGTGTTGGCCAGTTTTATTGTATAGTGTTTGAAGTCTGGCACGAGGCAGGCCACGTCAAAACAAGTGGTGTGGTACACAATAGAAGCAAATGTTGCAACACTAAAGAGCAAGAGTTAGTTCATCTGCTCGAAATTGTCTTCGGTTTTACTCTCCTTAGAATTTAATTATAAAAATGGGAAGTATGTAATTTTAAGAAAATCGTTTAATCAAAATCACATTTTAATTAAACAAACTTTTCTCCCTGCAAAATAACATACACATATAAATTTTCCACAATAAGACCACAAGGGCGCATAGTAAAATAGGGTCCATTATGACATGTTGATATGATGTGGTGACTCTTTCTATACATATTAATACAGTATATTATCATAATCATTTTCTCAGATTAAAGCCAGTACAGCAAATGCTACTTTTAAGGCTAATCCCAAACTAAATAGAGGGAACATATTGCCTGTAATATTAATGCTTTTTCATCACTGATCATGTTATCAACATGTTTAATCCAGATTTAGTGTAGATCAGCATGTGAATAGAATTTAAACAGAATCTTCTGTAGATAGAGGAGGAGTCTGTAATGATCATTAAGTCTCAGCTTCTTGGCAGACAACATGGCTGATTTCCGTGGGCTGTGTTACAATCCCAAGCTGCCCTCTTCACACTCACATCAGATGTGCAGACAGATGTCTCTCAAAAACCATGTGACCTACACTTTAGACTGTTTTGTCCTACTTAAAGCTGTTTTTTATGAAGCCTGCAAGAAATATTTAGTTTCAGTATTAATTTTCCTAATAATAATTATGATGCTTTGTCTTGTAACAGCAGTATGTTTTAGAACATGTGGGATTCAGTTTATTTAGTAAGGTTCTACAGTCCATACGGTGTGGTAAACAATTCTAATGCTGTGTAATTAATGTAATTACTTTTAAATAGGCTTTGTGCCTCACACAGCTGCGTAGGGATTCACCCATACACACGTGCACACACGTGTACGCACACACACTTTTCCTTGTCAGCGTCACTGTAACAGGTTTCTGACCTGCGCTTCATATAGTAATGTTTTTAAATGGCCAAATCCCCTCAAGATCCTCCTTTTTTTCCAGTGTCAGTTCATTAAAGGTTAAATTACTGTATAGTGCCACAAGATGGCACCATTTGTACATTGCAGGTTTTTCTGCAATCGCATTAAATTGTAATTGGAATATCCATTATGTATCCTGTAGCAGTCAATGAAGACAGGTCCCTCATCTGTAAACTAGAGACAGATAGATATATCTATATAATCTAGAATGTGGAGAAATAAAATGGAAAGATGAGTTAAATTCACAGATCAGGCATTAAAGGCACATCCTTGAATGATGGCTCATGATTTATTTGGTGGATTCTTATGTTTAAATGAAGCATAATGAGAAGAGATTAGTTAACTTCACTGTGAACATATCTTTACTGCTAGATAATAAAATACACACTGTTTTTATTAGTTTCTATCATAAACTGACATGTGTGTCTGATATTAAATATTAAAAGAGAGCATTTAACATTTAACCATAAGAACCAACAAGCTAAGTCTACAAAGCTACATTTATGAGTAGAAGTAGTTCTGATGCTAGAGACAGGATGAACAATAGAAGGCAGAAAAACACTTTTTGTTTTTACATACGTGAAGCGAGGTTGAACATCAGAGCATTAGGAATTACTCAGGTGGCTGCGAAACAGGTATGTTTTAAGCTATTTTAATTTTGTAATGTTTTTCCTGCCTAGCTCTAAAATAACATTGTAAAACCGAGAGGTCAGAATCTTGAATCTAGATTCAGAATCTAGATTATCACAGTGTAAACACAATTGTAAACACCAAAATATTACAAGGTACGTAATAAGTCTTTTTGCAAGTCGTCTCTGATTTGGCACATAAAATGCAATACAGCAAAACTATGCTTGACAGATCAATGAAATGGATACATA
>JAZGTJ010019721.1:0-10755 GCA_036877575.1 Botia almorhae | reverse complement strand
CATACACATACACATACACATACACACACACATACACACAAACAAACAAGCATGTGCAACAACAAGACAATGTAAAACCGGGACCACATACATAAGGCTGTTTAAAATGAAAATGATTCCACCAAATTATCTGCTTCCTGTATGTCAATCATTTAGAAATAAAACATCAATGTTTTAAAAATAAAAACACATTATGCAATCCCTCTCACACTTATAGTCCCGCACCTATTATATGCATTATTGCCTCATTGTTTTATAGATGTGTTTTAGAGCTTAATATTCAGATAAAAACTTTAATTATCAAAACCATTGTCAGTTTACTTCATTACCACTATACATAATAATGACACACGTCTCAATCTGGGCATTCTGCTTATGTCACATATGGTGATTTGGATACTTTGTAGTATGACAGTATGCATAGCAGTTCTTCTCAGAATGATCTGTTCTCTGTGAAAACCAATCAACATCACAGCCAACCCCTCCCTGTAACCCACAGCCTAACCATATCCAGAGCTTTCTGCGATAACTTTTGGTCATTTATAATAGAATCTAAAAATACAGTATAAATAAATAAATAAATAAATGACCAGAATGTATCTTCCTGTCAAATGAGGGACTGATGCTACAGGCTTTTTAGTAACATGCAAATTGAAAATCTGTTCCAGTCAATTCGAGTACTGTTGGAATAATGTGAGCTCATCTTTAATTCATGGGCGTGTTTTCTTTTTTTGGGCTGCTGCATGAGGGCGAGTGTCTTAACATTTTTAACGCCATCTATTAATCCTGTCACTAGTAGGGAGACTGGACGGTACCCTGAGGGAATCAACCAGAAAACATTTCACCTGCTGTTGTTTCTCTCTCTCTCTCTCTCTCTCTCTCTCCAATACCTTCTGTGTCATCAGTCTTCCTCTCCATCAGCCCTGATTCAATCCTGACACAGATCTGTATGATAAATACATGGGTGCTGTGACAGAGCTTTGCCTTTGGGATTAAAACCACCACAGTGTTGTTGCACTTTCTGATGACTCGGAAAGAGTTCATGAATTTGATTGCATGTTAGGTATAAATATTTTATTTGGAGAAGGCATTTGTGCTCTTAGGCTATTCCTCAACAAGATGGCCGGTTTATCGGAACACTCTGCAGCGAGTCAAATAAAACACTGGGAACTTGTCTTGTCTGACAAGCTGGTATTTGTCTGAATTATCATATTGAACAACATGGTTCTCTGATGTTTCTGTTTGTTTCTCATTTATATTCTTCTTTTGTCTTTACCGTTTTCCTTTTTTCTTCTTTTGAGAATGTGAACAATATCAGTTTTGTGTTTTGCAAAAGTGAATTATGCAGATTGGCAGTAAAAGCATCTTTTATAAAGTGTGTACAGTTCTAAATGCACCAACTGCTTCATGGGTAAGAAAACAATGGAAATAGTGATGTTCAATTTGCATAATAATATTTTCTTTTTAATTGGTTCTTTTTAATAAATCAGAACAATTTACATGTCATATTTAATTCCATTCTTTGGTAATGATTGAACTGATTTTTTTACCATTTGTAAAGCTGCAATTTACTGTATTTTTTACGGTATATATTTTGCATATATATCAGATATTTTACATATTTGACAGTGCTGTCAGAGTGGATAGCAGGCACAACTCTGGAACAGCATGGGTCGTCTTTCCTATATAGTTTGGATCCAAAGTCAAATAACATATAAAATTTGTGTTTAGAATTTATTAAGAAAAGAATTTAACAGATTTACAAGTAGTTTTCAGATCTTTCTTTTGAAAATAGTACCATGATTTAGGATGTTTAGTTAACAAAACGAACATTTTTGCTTACAATAACAACAATAATAAATGTAAGATACAAAATATATGATTGGTTCTGTTATTGAAGCTTTTTCATTTTAAAGCAATATTAAAAAATGTTTGCTGATTTTATAAAATTTAAGGATTATTTTAATCCAGTTGTGCAAAACAGTTATGTAAGAATGTTTTAGTCTAAGACTAATGACATTCAATGGAAACTATATAAAAGCTAATCCTGAAAACTGGATTAGCAAGAAAGTGCCATTTTTGGTCATTAAGAGTTCTCCTTTCCTAACTTGTTTTCAGTTGTTGACAGACAAGATTACATTGTGACGTTCCTGCTGATTTGGCACATTAGCCATCTGGCATGCCCTCATGTACACACACACAAACACTCACATATACACTCACATTTGCACATCGATGGTACTGAACCCAAAGCGATACATCTCCTCCTGTGTCCGTTTAGTAAACAGTTAAAATGATGGCTGTTGAGTAATGGTGTGCGTGCCTTACTTTCATTAGCACCCTGACTGATCGACTCCCCGCTGAAGGTCTAATCACATCATTAGCAATATTCCAGCTTTTCACTGTTGTGTTCCCTGTACATCTTGATTCTGTGTGAGGGATATGGGGCTGATTCAGTTATGTTTTTGAATTACATGTTTGGTTTAGCCTATTATTTCATTTATTAATTACTTCTTATATAAATTCTCTTGCACAATATCAGTATTGGTATGCATGTCACACAGTGCTTAATATAACATAATAATGTAATATAATAAATATATATTTTTATGAAACACAAAGAAGGAACAAATGAACACTGACGAGTGGTTCTATATGTTCCTTTAATTGAAACATGTCAAGGTACCAATCAAGACAAATATTCATATACATCTTTCTGAATCCCACTCTCATGACCTCTAACCACCAGCTGTGCAGAGCAGAGTATGCAATTACCAGTGAGCAATTACCATGGCAACATGCGGTAAAGAACACAAGACCAATGACGAAGTACAGTCAAGAAAGAAAGAAAAAGAAAAGAAAGAAAGAGAAAGAAAGAAAGACAGAGAAAGAAAGAAAGAAAGAAACCACCAGAATATGGGAGGCTTTAGTGAAAGTCTTTCAGCAAAAGCATTTTTAATAAAAGCTGAGCCATTTCTAACTTAAGTTACATTACATACATTGTTATTCTTGTCATTACTGGGCTGGTTTAGGAAAAAGAAGGAAATGATACAGGAGTATTTTATGAGACCATCTATCAGTCATTCTGAGATATTACTACTGTCTGATTAGGTGCTGACTTCAGCTCATATGCTGCTAAACATCACTGAGATTCATCATTTCAATTTATTTCTGGAGCTTTCAAATTACTTCATTAATGCTAAATTTAAAGAGACGGTGTGCTTGAGTCTGTCATGTCATAGGTCTAACAGTTTGAGTGAAAGCTACTAATGAGAACATTCTCTGCAATGATATTATAGTCTATTAAAGACATGGCTCCATGTTAACTGTGCATTTATTTTCTTGAGGAGTTTAAATGGAAGCTGTCACATGTTTACATGTTACCACCCTGTTAGGTAATTCACTGTTGCATGCACTATGTAGGCGTCACACTCTGTAGGCGACATGCCTTCAAGATATAAAACGATTTTTAACAGGTATAATAGGTATAAAAATGAGTTACACAAGAACATGTAAAATGGATTAAAACTAAGACCTTTTCTTCCTTACAACACTGTGGAACTAGAATCTTAACTATCAATCCAATAGATAAAGATTTAAATGACTAGTGACTGATCTGTGAATATGCAGCAGTAAAAAAAAAAATGGAGAACCAGGTAAATGAAAAGGTATGGTGAAATCTCCAAGGAGTTTTTTTGTTGATGTTAATGGTAGGTTAACTGTCTAAAAATAAACATTTGTGCAGGTGTTTAATAATCAACAACCTTGTATTGTACATATAAGCTTTAATAGTTCAGATATGCAAAGTTCAAAATGTTACAGAAATTCTTACAAAAGTTATATTAGCTATCTAATTAATGGCCTTGCTATCATATAGTTTTCTATGACAAGAAACACATATTTACGTTTCCAGAATGTTTCACTCAACATTAGGGAATCCCTTTCTCCTGAATCTTCCTGAAGTCTTATAGATTAATGGCAAGTCACCTGCAAATCCCACTGGCCAATGTTGCCCAAGAAGGCGAGCAATAATATACAATGTTATCAGAGCAGCAATCCGACAAATAAGTGGATTTATTATAAGGTATATCTTAATGTATTACGCTTTTTTAAATATTGCTACAGGTACATTTCCCACACTGTGTGGCTCTATGATGCTGAAGTCCTATTTGGACAGGTCTAGTTTATTCCCCAGAGGTTTACAAAAATTTGTGTTCCACATCCTTGACTACTTTCTGATTTTAATCCCATCTGAATCTGCCAAGCTTGTTTCTCCAGATGAATTTACCTACTATATTTCACCTTATTGGTCCTCTGAGAAATGTAACCCCCTGCGAATGTGAATGTCAGTGATTTCTGTTATTATAACACAATGCTTTTCCATATTTGTTTTGGCCTGCATGTACCACACTGTAGCACAACTTCTGCCTGCTGCATCTTGCATTATGAATATAAGGCTTGTCCTACCCATCCATACAAGTGGTCTTGGCCACCTGAGAGCCTACTGCTTGCATACGCAAGACTGGCGCAAGACTGTTCCAGGTCTTAAAAATGTCAAAGTGTAAAAACACTAAATCCATACGTGGAAATAAGTGGTAGCTTCTGAGAAGTGTAAGCAAATCTCATCATATCCCATCATTTCTCATGGTCAGGAACTTGTGTGCCCCGATATCACAAGATGTCATGGAATTTCCTGTGTAAGTTAAATTGATTAGATATTACATATTTTGGTATTTAATCATAAAGTGCTGCAGACTGCAGAGATGTGTATTTTTGCACTATTTTTGCTTATTACACTTGCTAAGTGTGTCCCATTGGGTAATGAAGTTCTACACACACTTGCGGTCTTCATGCTCACTTGACTTCTTGGACTGTAAGTGTGGGTCACTTGTGGTCAGGCCTACAGGCATTTTTGCCATCTGCCAAAAAAAAAATTGTCAGCCAAATCACGTAAACTGCTTCTGGCCACTGTATTATCAGACTCTAAGACAATATAAGACTGTAATGTCAGTGTCATGTAAGATACTCCTTTATTTCTCCAATCAATTACGTAATATTATAATTCTATGAATAATCACATATAAGTTGTTTATTTCAGTGGATTTATTATTAGCAGTGAGTTCTATAGAATTACCTGACATTTAATTAATATGAAAATGTAAATGTATTAAAATGTAACCAATATAATTACTGAATTAGAAAATTTGTACAGAGTAATTTTATTCGTTGGAATAGGGCTTACGTTATACTTAATTTTAAGGTTTTTAAGCTGTAGTGTAGTTCTGTGTGTTGGTGGTCATTAAGCAACATTCTGTATACTGAAATAAGGCTTGTGGCTGATGGCCAAATGTTTTCTCTTAGTCAGTATCAACCTCTGGCTGGAATTAAACTCACCTTTTATGTGCTGCTTGTTCTTGGGTTTGCTTTAGGCCCTAATGAGGGGAGAGGGATTTAAATCAGATTAGATCTTTACGGACCATAAATTTCATTTTTATTAGGGCCGGTGATTTAAGAAAGTGCTATGTTGCGTTTGCTGTTTACAGCAGAGCTCGGCATGTCTGGTCTGAAGACAATTTACGGTTTAGATCCAAGGAAACATACACAGAATGTTTACTGAAGAGTTTTGCTGCATCTGTGTTCATTTTGTAGTTTAGCTTTCAAGGTATTTGAAAGCTCCATGCTTGCTGGTATCTAGGTGGTGATTTTGCATTTAATACTTTGTATGGCATTTAACATCTAAACTTCACATTTTGTGGTGACTTGTAATGCCGGGCCCACAAAAGGATGTAGTTTTGTGCTGGCGCTTGTTGTGGCACTCTGCAGTGATTAGTCACAGCTGAGTGTGTGTGTTTGAGATGGGAATAAATAGCCCAGTTGGTAATTCAGGTCACGTTAGAATCACTCTTTGCAAACACACACACACGTACAAACTATCTGAGCAGCAGCACTATTAGTTGGTAGGCAGCTTTGGTCACCCAAACAAAGGAGTGACCAAAGTAAAATTCTGTGCAATTGTATTAGTTCAGAGAGGCAAGGAGACTGAATTCAGACACATCTTCAAAGCCCTCCTACACATTCTAAATAATTGCATGTTATATAAAAATAACATAGAGTTGACTTTGTTTTCATCACAGAGGGCTGTCAGGCTTTCTTCATATGGTTATATGTTATGTCACTGGACACAGATGTTTGTGTAAAACTGTAATGAGAAAGCTGGCATGAAACATTACTGTTCTAATCCATTCAGAGAGAGAGAGAGACAAAGAGGGAAAAATAGGAAGCAGGAATATCACACTGGGCTGAAATCCTGTAATGATTTTATTGCTCTTCTGAAAACAGGAAGCAGCTGAATGTGAAATGTGCCACTTGCTTGGTGATTTGAAAAGGTCAGAGATGTTGGATGGCTGCATGGTGAGCAGACTGTCTAAGACTTGAAATGTGTGTGTGTTTGTGTGTGTGTGTAGACAGACAGATTGAGGAACTTTCTTTCCTGACCTTCCAATGGAATAGAATAGCCTTCCAATCACAGTCAGAGATGCCCGACCTCCAGCAGCATTTCACTCACAAAAACTCTCCTCAGAATTGTCCTTAAGTCAGAACGAGAAAAAACACTCATCAAGCAACATTTTCTAATATCTGAAGTGCTACAATGTTTTTTAAAATTATGACAATTATAATTATGATTTTAATTAAGCCATATTACAAATGTGTGGCAGTGAGAGTGCTCCTGATTTTAAAAACAAAATAATATAAGGTATTTGACATATATGACCAAATTTGGCTTGTTAGTTTGTGTATTTTTTTCCCACCAACAAAAATAGCTCTCAAGGAAGCCTTGTTTGTCACCAAGCAACGCACAGCTCAGAGCATATTATTGTTTCTTTATTTTTAATTGTATAAACCTTTCTCTCTTTCTTTCAAGTGCTAAGGGTCTTTGTTTTTTTTGTCTGAAAGTTGTGTATTTTATGTGATTTTGTGCTGTATATTTATGTCACTGAGGGAAGACGTTCTGTCAGATGAACAAATGCATATGTTATGGACAGATTCAGTAGCGGGTGGTTAAAATCTCATATACAGAAGTTTCATCAGGATCTGGAAGGTGGTTAGAGGTAGTCTAAGATTGCATTCATTTATAGTCAGTTTGTAAGTGCCATTCTGCCTTTGTGTCTTAGGGAGCTAATATGAGAGGCAGAGAAGCTCCAGTAAATCATGGCTAATAATTTGTGCTGTGCCTCTTTGCTCCCTGGTCGAGCTGGTCTGGGAGTACACATGCAGGCTGAGCTCTAAAGAGCCCTGGGCTCGAGCGGCCGAGATTACTTGCCTGCAGATGAGGTGACCTGGAACAGCTAGCAGCACTGTAACACTGCATGTTTTATTCTGTGATACTGTGTTTTTATTGTTTGCTTGTATTGGGCTTGACTTTGTGTGCTAATATGTTGAGAAACCAACTTTGTAAATGATTACCAATAACCATAAGCATTGCCAGATTTAGGGGGGCTTTATCTGGCATAAACCCAGCTGTCAGCACTCTTTAATATCTGTGTCTCCTCACTTCAGTGGGTGCAAAAAGCCATCTGAGGATATTTTAATTTGAATTCTCTGTTGTTAAAATGTATTTTACATTACATATTTTCCCTCCAGATAATCAGTCATGGACAAAGTCATGGGCAACATAGAGTAATTAATTAGTGTTCAACACTGGCAGTGCATGGAAACTTAAATGTGACATTTGTGAACATCATGAGATCCATTTAATAAATTTCCCTTCACAAGGTGTATTTGACAAGTACTGTGTCTCAGAAACGTACAATTGGCTTGAAATCCACTTCAAAAACCCGAAACACTTGGCATGGAGACTTTATAACATGTCTGCTTACACTTCTATTCAGTTCTAAAGATCTACATTTGTGGTTAGGGTTTTCATGTGACATCTAAGTAGGCTTTTAACAGGCACTTACATCTAAGCTAAATTTTAGTGCACTTATACTGTAATAGAAAATCTCAACGGTGCAGGTGCCTCGTTTAAAGCTGTAGAGTGCAACTGTAGCTCAAGACTCGATCATAGCAGAAATTGAACCAGTAAAACTTCCTGCTCCTTTTTAAACTTTGAACATTAAGCCACTTTACCCAAACTCTGTTCTTGGTAGATCTTTTACTTGCACATTCTGTTTCTTTAAACACACTGCAGTGTTTTGCTGGTAATTTATGTGTCTACAGCCTCATCCATTATAACAGCTTAACGAGCTAATTAGGAAGATATTGTATTATGGAGGATAGCCTCTCCGGCATGAAATTCTAATAAAACTGACTTAGCCAAAACACATATTGGTTGGGTTATTAAAGCTGTTTGCAGCTATTTCCTCAGATGCTGTACTTGAACAAAATCAGATTGCAAAACTGGAACACAATGTTAATAGTAACAAAATGGTTTTCTGATGCCTGGAATAACTTACAGGCTTCTAGTGTGGTCATGCTACAAACAGCAATCTCCGGCTGCAAAACAGCCTTTTCCTCTGGCAGGGCACCAGGTAGCTGGTGATTGCACTTGATTGAAAAGTTGCGGTACATCTATTTGCAACTTGCCCTGCTTACATCCCCTAGTAAGGCCACAAAGCACCCCTGACATTATGGGTAACAAATTTACACTTCCACGGGCATGATTGAAGACGCTTTGTTTACTCCTTGCATCAGTCTAGGTTTACACCAGTAATTACCACAACTGGTCATGTTGTGACCAGTGATGCCCATGGGCAGCAGATAAAAACAATCAATGCATAATAAGTCCAGAAATATACCCACATGCCAGCAAAAAAAAATTATATAAAACAAACACACAGCTTACTTACCTTACAGCTTACTTAGTCTTACTTGCCCACGTGAAGAATGGAGCATTCTGAAGCTTTTTGATTACTTCAATAATTTCCCAAGATTTGCCCTGTAGTGGAGGCAGATGTGCATTGTGAAAAATGAGTCTTAACTCAAGTAAAAACATTAACTTTTGTATTGTTTTTGTTTTTGGTTACTTAATATTTTAAAATACTAACCACGAAAACTTTCAAGAACATTATGCTTCTCAATTTACCTTTTGTATTATTAAATTATCAGATTGTTTTTCAAGGTTAAACTAACAAGCACAGCAATTATTTTGGGTTCAAATAGGGCGACACTTAAAAATGGTTTTGCACTTCAGTCCCATATGCCCTTTTCCCAGCATGCACTGGGGCATGCATGAATAATTAATATTGTTGTCATTGTTTGACCGGTTGCCAGTTTTATATATTGCTACTGTTGTAGTTTGCTGTGCTATCACATTTAGGAACTTACTGTCTGGTAATGTCCCAATGAGTTTATCTTAAAATGATTATTTAGTTGATTTGTGTTTAGGTCTGTGTGATTATTTCAGTTTTGTCTCAGTTTTTATATAGTATGATGTTCTCTATAGTTTAAGACAAAAAGCATTTTGCTCTTTATGACATGAGCATTTTTTATCTTAGAAAACATTAAATGAACCATGTAATTTTAAACAATTTAAATATAGAGAATAGCTAAAACATACAATCAATGAATTAAACAATTAACAACTGAACAAAAAAAGTTCCTATTTGTTCCTATTTAGGTAACTTTTTCTTAAAATATTACGAAGATGAATTGATCTAAAACAAAGTTCTTTTGTACACTGTGTACACACACGTCAGTGTGAGAATGAGTTGTAATAGCATTTTGCTGTTTGCTTTTTAAATAAAGGATGATTAAAATACTAAAATATAAGATGCTGAACAGGTTTCCAGCACCATTAGACAGACCATGGGTTGACAGGTATTTCAGCTACTCTGCTTTATGGAGTTTGACAAAAAAATGCTCTTTGGATAAGAACCCTGGAGCACAGGTTGCATTCTTCTTCAGGTTCTTATTAAATCACTCTGACTGCTTTATCCTTCACTCTCTGTGTACCTTTACTTCTCTGTTTTCTTCAGCTTTCACCCATTCATTTTGACCCTCTATTAGTTGGCCATAGTTGTGTTATCTCAGCTTCCACCACACACACACACCCACCCACCCTCTCCTCTGCTCTAATCCCTCCTTTAATGACTTCATTTTTACCGACTTCACTGCAAGACAGACTTCTGTGGATTTCTGTCGGACACCCACACTATGAACCAGAGCCAGTAAACACATGCAGGCTTCATTTTCCGCACAGGCTGTTCCTGTTGCCAAACAGGTAGTATGATGTAATGAGTTCCAATCCCAAAAAAACACTAGAAAGGATTTCTGTGGTGCACCGTGAGTCGCTTCGGATAAAAGCATCTGTCAAATGCATAAATAAAAGTGTAGTTCTGAAAATTGCGATCATGCAGATTGTCACAGCATCTTGCATCACACAGGGGATTAGCTCTTCTGACACAACTTTCATGTGCAAATTATTAAAAGGTAATTGAGCTTTGCTGTGGAAGCAACAGATTACAGTTGTGCTAAATGTGCCGTGTGAGGGATGCATGTCAACAGGCACCTACTCTGCAACCCCTAGACGCAGGATGTGCATTGTATAGCCGTGATGTAGTGATGTAGGATCTGTCTACTGCTCTGTAATCAGCACAATAAATACACACTGATTGGGACTGCCACCTCTCCTTTTAAAGTCAGCTGTGTGCATCTTCAGGTGATAACCACCCCATACAAATCACAGCCTGGTGGCTATGTGGCAGATTACTAATTTGGTCTTGATGGACAGTCACACCTCCCTCCATCTCTCTCAAT
>JAZGTJ010019720.1:0-10757 GCA_036877575.1 Botia almorhae | reverse complement strand
AACTCTCAGCTTGCTGTCAGCTCTGAGCGATGTGGACTTCACCCAGCTTGGCTCGGGATGTAATTTAAAGCTGTTATTTTGTAAAGGGTTCCTCTGTTACGACTGATTCTGTCCAAGTCCCCAGAAATTATTAGGAGCATCAATATCTTTAGCATATTGCTGGAGGCTGTTAGACACTATCTGCTTTCATTACTGCTGTCAGCTCAATTATGGCGCACACCCAAGTGTTTTCTCACTATTGAGCAGCATCAATCGACAGGAGCGCTTGACGAGACAGAACCGCACACACGCGCATGCATACACACACGCTGCTGTCACCCGGCTAATGTACACGGCCGTACATGCGTAATGGATGCTGCATTCTGGGCTGCGGTGCGCAGCTGAGGCAGCCGAACCCATTTTCATCAAATATTAATGAAATGGAAGCGTACACCAAAACTACCACTGCAGGAGAGAGAGAGAGAGAGAGAGAGAGAAGTGAATGTGTTTAGCAGTACAGTGTGATGACCGTAATTAGGAGCTCTCCAATTAAAAATTCAACAGCTGCAGTTTATTTCAGAGCATGAATCTTCCTCTCGCTACACCATTTATTTCCTTTTACAAAGTATTTTATTTTACGATGCTAATTGAAGAAGGCTTTTTACTCTCAGAATCTCCTTCATTTCTCTCGGCCTCCATTTTCCTCCTTAGCCCGTGATGCTTTTGGATGGAAAGCTGTTCTTCCGTGATATTTCACTCTATTTCTTCTTGTTAATTCCGTGCACCTCTTTGTCCTGCTTCTTCTGTCTCATTTTTGCAAGATCAGTTCTTCATAATTTCTCCTGAATCTTTCGGTTTAGCAGGAAAGTTTTCCCCATCTGCTGTGATAATCCACAGATTTAGCAGGAGAAATGACCCCTCCCCTTTGAGTTTATTTGTCATGTTTGAGGCTGTTTTGGCAGTGCTCAGATCAGTGTATTGTTGAAGTATGGAGTATGTATACAATGGACAGTATGTGATTTTTTTTCTGAATGTATTTAATATTACTGATCACTGGATGAATATTTCTAAAATGTAAAAAATGTCATATACAACCAAAGCATACTGCATGAAATGTCCCACAATGCATTGTGCTGGACTCGACTTCCATTGTCACAGTGATAAATTAATCCAGAGCAACTGGTATTGACTATTTATTATTTTTTATTGATTTTAATATCATTTATATTTTATTATGCTGCCATCAGGTTTTAAGGTTTTTAATCATTTGGCATAAAATTGTTATCATCATTTAGGCAGTTTCAACATCATGAGGTTATATAATGTTCGTATGCGACTCATGTACTGTTTCTCGTGCAGTACTACATATTCTAAATATATGCAGTATGCATGTACAGTATGCAGTATATGGTATGTATATGAGCAGTTGTATGTGTATTTGTCTGTTGTCTCTTTACATTTAAACATAACACAGTTGACTGAACGCCTTTAATTCTGAAAGCTTGTGTTTATATTCTGCGTACAGAAATGTTTTTCTGCAAAAACTACAGGGTATTAAATACATGAGAGAAGCAGTGTCCAATAAACAGGAAGGGGAGGCGGAAACTCCTTCAGCACTGTTCAGACAGCATCCAGAATGCACCTCATGATGCCCCACAGCTGTGATCTAGACACAGGGTGGCTACTTTTAGGTGGCTAGTTCTTAGTTTTACAGTCACATAATGTCCATACTTCATTGTGTTGTTGATGACTCACTATTATTCTGTTAAATGTGAAAAACAGTCATGATAAACAGTAATGTGTCCAAACCTTTGACCAACCGTGTATGTGTATCAGTCTATGCGTGAGTTCCGCAGAGTGTTGTGTATGTGTGTTTGTTTACACGTAGTCATGCAAGATGAAGCCAGTCGTCTCTGGTGATTGTGTGTTTGATTCATTCACACAGATGTGTGTGTGTGTTAAACAAAGCCAGAGCTCCGCAGTGCCTCCGTTTAGACAAATAAAACACAGAGAATGAAGCAGATGAGGGCTTTGGCCTTCACACTTCTGAGAAAACCCGTAATCGTCTCGTGTTGCCTTTAAAGTCATGCTGGGAAATGAACAATGAGAAAAGCTAGTGTTTCAGAGTGCACACACGCAAATGCAGGTGCTTTCAGATGGGTTTACTTCTTTCAAATATCTTGCTTTCATGGGGCTGTCACCTACCCTCTCCCTCTCTCTTTTTCTTTCTTTAGCCGCACTGCTGACAGAAACACAGAGAATAGCAGTGTGAGAAGATGCCAAAGGGTTCAGAGAGAGAGAGAAAGGGAGAGAGCTTCCCTTTGATGTTATTCAGCAGGCGAAAAACAAAACACAAATCGAAAAGGAAACAAACAGTCGTGCAGGAGAGCAGCAGTGCACGAGTTTCATTCACATCTCTCATCTGAACACATTATCAACAACACATCGAAATCTTGTCACAAGCAGAACCCAGCAGCCTCAAACCTAACCCACATTGCTCTCATCTCTAGTGTAATGGGCTGCTTTTAACCCTAAACGCATGTCTTTGAGACTACAGGTGGTCCATCTGTTCTGATAATACAGATTTAGGCAAAGATCAGTGTGCAGAGCTCTTGAGTTTTAAAGCACAACAAGGAAGATTTGTTACGCATTAAACAATAAAGCAGCATAAAGTGTTTTGAAGCACAGAACCAATGAGGAATGAAATGACTGTTTGTTGCAGTTTATTTGTGCTTTAATGACATGCAACAAAATAGCATCATCCCCAGACATTTCTACAGCCCTTATTTACTGAACTTTCCCTTTGGATTTACTAAAGGTTTGCGTGTATTAAAACACAGACCTAGATTTACCTGATGATGAATCATAGTAAATACTTTGTGGTTTTAAATTCAGATTTGATTGTGGTATGAATCCATTGTGCCATCAATTTATTTACAAATTCATTATGTTGTATGTATAATAGAAATCATATTGATCTTCATTCTTGAGAACCCCAGATTAAGAGTTACATTTGTACAGAACAGGATTCAGAAGTGGAGTGACACCAGTTTAGCTGCAGTGTGAATATTTCCATTTTGCTTTTAGTTGTTGTTTATATGATATCGGTGGGAGGTAGAACTCAAATAGTTTACACAACCCTTTATTGTTGCGTATTGTTTTAAGTATTTTGATTATGTGTCACTGCTTTAATCTACCAATAGGAGTGTAGTACTCTTCCTTTTGATTCACACAGTTCATATTTAAAGCATTCAGTGGATTTTCCCTCACGATGAGATTCTGTGTGGGTTTAGTCCTCATCATTTGGAAGCAATCAGCTGTCTGAGTCAGAAGTCAGCTCGTGATAAATCTTTATATGCAATATAATTACTATGCACCCAAAATACTCACTTATACACACATAAGCCCACAGAGATCTCAGCAGAACCGCTGCACCTCTGACTAATGAGCTCATAGATCATGGGCTGGGGGGTCACGTCTTCATTACGTTTAAATGAGATCGGTCCTATTCTTTGTTCAAACACACTCCTGGTTTTACCCATATTGAAGATTAAAAGCATTCAGAACCATTTTCTGTGTAAATTTGTCCAGGGTTGCTGCTGCTATTGAGGACAGAAATGATGTGATTCATCCTTTATTCGTTCTTCACAAACATTATCAGATAAAGCCGTACTCCTCTGAAACGCCTTTACAACATAATCTCACTTCATTATTTCTGTTTAAATCATATGTCTTTATATTAATATTATTTTATTCCAATGCTTGCACTAAAATGTTTAAATATTTTTAGGCCTGGTTTCACAGACAAGGTTTAGGTCTAGTCCCAGACTAATGCATGTTTAAACTGTTTTAACTGAAGCAACCCACATTGACAGATCTTAAAATTTACATTTACATTTAGGCATTTAGCAGACGCTTTTAGAAACGACTTCAAGGTGAGGAAATCAACAAAGCAAAAATCATAAAGAGATCATAAAATGCATCAGTTCCATGGTTTTATCTCAGGATGCACACCAGGAATCTTTCTAAGGCATGTTTGTAAAGGCTACTTAAATATCCCAGATTAACTAAGGTTTAATCTAAACCCTGTCTGTAAAACCAGGCCTTAGTGTTGTCAAAAACAAGTTTGGTGTTAGAAACTTATCATATAACAACTGGTGAGGTTAGTGTGCTGTCTCTTTAGATTGTTTGTACTTTCTTTACAATTTAAGTTTGAAAATCTTCCATTGACCGGTTAGAATGACATCATTACAATATCTACATGTTGAATTATGATTAGTGTTTCTTTTTTTACATTTATTTGCATATTGACTCGTGATTGGTCTTTTGTTTTATGCATCTGTTTAACCATATGATTGCATTTGCACAGTAATGTCAAACAGGTCCAGCGCAAGGAGGCAGCACTCGATTCATTCAGAACCAGCGTTACAGAGCTTCACACTTCCTTTCTTCTGCTTCCTTCCTTTAGAACTTGTTTATTTTCTTGTGTTTAAAAGGCATCTCATTAAAGATATTTTAGTGCTGCACATAACAGACCAGAAGGAGTTTGTCTTCAGGCTGAGTGTGTGTGTGTGTGTGTGTGTGTGTGTGTGTGTGTGGGCAGTCCTGTGATTAAACTCTGCTGTATGATCACAGATAGACCCATATGTTCATTATTGCAGATCACAGACAGGTTCTGCCCACGGCTGTAAGTTGAGACAGGAAGGAAGTGTGTGACTCTGGGAGGAACAGGGTAGAGAGATCTACCCCTCATACCCCTTTCTACACACACAAACACACATAAGTAACCACGCACACAAAAATTATATTAAATAATTAATTGTATAGCATAATATGCATGCACATGTTATTGCAGAAGTCTCAAAGCTGTTTTTGTGTGGAATAGTGGAGTTGACTAGAAAATGACTCGACTCAATATCAATGTTTGAACTAAGTACAGTAGACCCACAAATTCTCACGGCTCTCGCTTAAAGATGGAGTGAGCCCACATACTTCTGTAGGGTCCCATCGGGCTCGGGTCAGGTAACGGACCTCTAGAATAGGAGTACAAGCCTGGAAACAAGAGCACAGGAGAATTTGTGAATGTGCACAGGGTAGAGACAGGCCTCCAACATACAAATGAGCATTTGTGACTCTCTCGTCCCTCTTCTCTGGTTCGGGCGCTGTCACTCGTGGCGTGTGTCTCAGGGGCTGCAGGGGCCCCTGCTGTAGAGTCTCTCATCTGCTCTCATTGCCTCCAGCTCTGTGCCATAAGTGCATTGATTTCCATGTATGTCTAATTACTGCTCATAATCTATTCATTCCAGCTCGGGCAGAGTACAGCAGCTGTGAGCCTGTACTAGTTTCCTATACCTGCAGACCCACAGCACACACACACACACACATTTAATCATCCTATAGACACATACTGAAATATATAAGGTGAGGATCTCTCAGACACGTACATTAAAATAAAAAGGTAGCAGAATTTTGGTGAAGCGTCTCTATAAAACTGGGATCCTTCACTGTTTTTTGGGGTTTCTCCACTATTTTATTGTCCATGAAATTTTCCAGGACAAGAGTTTGCAGGCTGAGATTCTAAATGAATGAATAATTTATAATGTACTGAAATTGACTTACAGTGATATTAGAACATGTTTTGTTTTTAACCTTAGGCAAATAGTTCACTCAGAAATGAAAATTGTCATCAACAATATATTGTTCTTATAAACGGTCGCAAGTCTTTGTCTCTCGGTTACATAACTTTGGTTCTAACATAAAGGCTTCGGAGGCAGAAGAGCATTAAAATAATATTTTCTAAAGAAGTATTCAGCAGATTCTTTAGTGTAGATCCTGTCCATAGTTCAAATCCAAAGTCTGTAGTAGATTCTAAGTTAAAGCGGTTCTTATAAAATGTTCCTAAAGTATACAGACAAAAGAAAGAACAGAATTATTATTATCTCACATTATTAAGTCATATAGGCATTACAATCATATAACACAGCGTTAGGGCCGTTGTGTTAAATCAGTGGATGAGGCCACGTTAGGTCACAGTATAAGAATGGCTGCATAGGCCATGAAAGAGGCCACTGGGAGACAGGTGAACCATCCAGTAGCATTCAGTGTGTGACCACCACCAGTAGATGCCCAGAGAACATCTTAATCATTACCTGGAAGATTCTGGAAGTTTGGATCATATCTTATATAAGATTCAAGTGATGAGGATAACAGCAGCTAGATGAACTGTGATGAGTTAGTTCTTTAGGGTTACAGGAGAACCAGTAGGGAATATGAATGAGGGGGAGTGATTAGGAGTGCTGGGGTGTGTTAATAAGAACTGATGGCACAGAAAAGAAACCAGGGAAATCATTATAGCGGGAGTGAAACTGTACATCATTAAGCAGTTTACTCATTGTAGTGATCTTCAAAGCTGATGACACACTCTACAGGTGCCCTGATATACTCACAGCTGCACCTGATGTGCATCTAGCACTTCTGTGAGCCAATTAGATTATACATGAGATTCAGACAGTGGAGCATCAAACCAGATCCAGCATCAAGTTCCCTTGTAAGGGAACTTGGAAAATAGGGCACTAGTCACATGGACAGTGTGTTTGTTTACTGGTACCTTTTGGAGCTCAACAGCGTCTGTCTTCAGTCTGTCATTTAACCTTCAGAATGAAGCTGCTGTGGAGGTGTGCTAGGTTGTGCTGGGCTTATTGACTGATTAGAGGAGTGGACTCCTGTTCAGGTTTGTTTCTGTGCTAAATGCATGTTAATGTGGGGAAGGCAGTCATGGGCTCGGATAGTATTGCCCAGTTCATGTATTATTAACTGATTCTTCACACTGGCCCACTGCAAACTATTGATTCTTCTTCCTGAAGACCCAGAACATTCACTGGTGTTCTCCTCATGTGTTCATGAGTGTTCTGGTGTCATAATAATTAGATTCATTACAAGATCGTTGGAGCCACGCTGAAAATCATTGAATACACACACCCAGACGGGTGATAGTGATTTTCTGCCCTTTGAACAGTTGCCATATTCTGCCTGTGGTTGATCAATACAGATGATCAGGTAATATAGAGCTCCGTCCTCTTGGTATTTAAGGTGGAAAGGACTGTGTGATTTTCAAGGGGCCTGTCCTGGGTCAGATGTTGTGGTCCGCCTTTAATTGTCTAGGGTAACTTCTCAGATTGCGTGACAGAGGAGCAGGCCGCTCTCACTGGGTCCGGACAGAGGGGCTGTTGTGCTCCTCTGGGTCGTCTGCATTTACGCTCTGTGTTCCAGCACTCACCTTGTGAGTAGGTTTGTGATTAATGCTGACAGAGGTGTGGCCTGATGTTTGCCAGCTTGCTTACCTTTGAATTCAGATGAGGAAACTCTTTACTGCTGTAATCTCACACATCAAATATTCATACAGTAAAAATGAGTATGCAACAGCCACAAGGCTTTCAGATTTACCCAAAAAAGAATACGGCCCTGCGCTTGTCTATCAAGTATTCACGCTTGTCCATCAAGTATATATATCAGGTATATTAAGGTGAAATCAAGTATTAAACGCTTTTTTTAATAAACTGTTTCATTAGTTTTTTCGAATGTATGTCGACTTTTTGCTTAACAGTAGCTATTTGGGGAAGAGCTTCATTGCTTGAGATGTTCCAGTGCAAACCAAGAATTATGATGTGACTGAACAACTCTGTGATTTGAAGCTGTGCTTTCAAAACCAATCCACCTATGCTTTAAAGATGTAAAATCAAATTTAAAATTGATTAAAATAATTTTAAATTTAAATGAAAAAAAGCCATAACCAGCATACACATTTAACATTGGTTCTGAGGAAAAAGCATAACTGAAAATGAACGGCCATGTTTGACTATCGAACACATAAACAAGCCTGACAAAGGTGCAGGTATCTCAGCCTGACTCGGTCTGAACAGAAGACAACGCTGGGTTCTAAATTCACCTGTGTGCCAACAGTGTGTTCTGAGTGTAATGTACACGTCTCCTCAGCGAGCAACATGATTTGGGATAAGTCTGTACATTAATCACTTTTCCTCAGTCCCTGGTCCATCATATGAGCAATACTTTCTGCTTCACTCTCCACTCCGCAGTCTCATGGGATAGATGGAGTATACCAGTGTGATTCACAGCACACTGTTCCAAACAGACCCTTCTGCAGCCACACTGCAGCGACTCACATCTCAGACACACGTCTGTCTGTGGTCACAGAGAGAAGTGTCATTAGTCTGACAGCGGGACAGGCTGCTCCTCTGGGTTTGGTGCGTATTACAGTCCCCTGTTTGTTTAATTCTTTTAATCTGCTGTCGGCCTCCATGGGGTGTGTCTGATTAGCCTAATTAATTTACTGAGTCATTAGAAACAGTAGAAGTGCGCTAACAGAGCATCGCGTGAGTTTGTGTAAATTGCACTCAATTTGTTGGCCGCCTCAATTAAACCTGCTTGTCACTTTCAAGGGAATATCAATCCAACACACACACACACTGGCACAAATGTCCACAGACCCGAGTACACACTCGCTTTCTAATGCTGCTTTCGTATTCCTCCTTATTCTTACACATCAGGGTTGTGCATTCAGAAAAAAATATTCTGTTATTATATCTGATGTTGACAGTCAGGTAGATAACATGGTGGCAATTTGTCATTTAAATTAAGGAAATACAATGAAAGAAATGTAAAATTATAATTTATATGCTTTAAAAGTATTTCAAAATACATTTCTTTTTAATGATATGCTATACTCACAACCTATACAGAATATAATCAGTGTTTGAAATTTTAGTTATTGTAATATATTTATATTTTACATTTTAAAAGTCAAAATATAGCCAGACATCAATATATAATTGCCAGATCTAAGGTAATTGTTTTAATATGAATTAAAATTGGTTAATGACTGTTAATTGTTTTACTTTGATTTTTAGTACACTAAAAATGTACATATGTACATATATCTACACTAATGTAGATATATGTCAGATCACTTTAAAAAAAAATGTTTTCTATCAGCCAGGGATTAAATAGGCTAATTAAAAATGTTGTTTTTGTTGTGATGACATTCCTGTTGTGGGGCCATTGAATTATTTTTATAAATTTTTATTATTATAAATATAAGCTTTAAATAGCTTTCCTGTAGCTCAGTGGTTAGAGCATGGCGTTAACAACGCCAAGGTCATGGGTTCGATCCCAGGGATTGCACATACTCAATGTATAGTGATCAATGTGTAGTATAATGCAATGTAAGTCGCTTTGGATAAAAACGTCTGCCAAATGCCTAAATGTAAAATGTAAATGTAATCTAAAATTTCAATTCATGAAATTCCTTCTCTGTCGTTCCAATTCCTGTTCCACATCTTGTGGGGTGTGACCAATTCAATTCAGCTTCACTCTCATTTCAGATGAGAGTTCTCATGAAGAGAAAGGATGCCAATTCTTCAATTCTGGATTTTGCATGACCCCTTTGCCTCATGTTTCTACATTAGTGAGGGGCGTTTCTCACTGGTTAATTACAGCAAAGAGGTTTTTCAATTAAGGCACATGCTCTGATCACTCCAGAACTTCACCCCTCCTTTTCCATGTCAGAGCAGGGTATGAGGGTGGCAGTCTTGCCAAGCTTGCAGGGGTAATTAGAGTGGAAGAGTGTGTCTCACACCAGGTCTGTTTAAGGGTTAATGAGGCCCAGGCTGCCCCCCAGCCGAGAAGGGGGCGGGTTTGGGATCCGGAGCTGCCCCGCTTCAAGAGAAGAGCCACCCATAGGGGTTCTCTTTGAAGTGTCAGAAGGTTCTCCTTGTTCTGGGTGGCGCGTGTTTCATTTATGTGACTGGCAAATAAAAAATTGATGAAGCTGCCAGGAGTTCTTCCCATAACCCCCCCCATTCCCCCCCACCCACACACACACCCCCAACATTATTCACAGATTATCTGACCCCTCCCTCTCACCCCTTAATGACCCCCACAAAACCCAGTCGGGGTAACAATGGAGTTCGAGACGTCGCGGGTCAGTCTGAGAGTGTAAAAGATGGAACGTTCTAACCCAGAACATTCCAGTCACCATCTCTCTCTTTACAAGTTCATTAAATAGAAGCTGAACATTTTGCCCATGAATATTAAACCATCATTTGTTGCTCTGCTGCTTGTATTGTGACTGTTGTGTGTGGAACGATGCTTTAATTTGGGGCTCTTGGGAAAAAGACTTTATTGGCCCTATTGTGCTGAGGCTGTATTATATGTGAACAGTGCCAGCACTCTCCCGTGGTCCATCTGGACACAGCCAGTGGGGAACAGTGATGTAAAAGCTCTAACAGAGACAAAGACCTTTAAAACAACAAATACACAACAGTTTATAAAACATATAAAGTACATTTGTTATGGAAAATAAGGTGGGATGGGTGAGATAATTGTTGCACAGGAAAAACTTTTAATCATTTTTGCTTTACAAATTCTACAAAAACTGCAAATATGGAAAAAGTCCCTTTTATTCTTTTTTAAATTCTTGGTTAGACTGTAAGATTACACTGTGTGAGACATCAGACAACAGATTCAATGTGATACTCGGTGACTGTTATGTACCTGTCATTTATCAGGAGCTGTGGACATCTGTAATGACATTTTCTGAAGAAAATGATAAAGTTATGATGTTTTTCCTCAGAAATCACGTCTGTGTTTCCTTCATCTGACATAAAGTGAGTGTTTTTCTGGTGTGTTTCTCATTGATTGTGCTCTTGAAGTTTGAGGAGCACATTATCGTGTCTGTGTGTTGTTATAATCCATTACTGCAG
>JAZGTJ010019719.1:0-10758 GCA_036877575.1 Botia almorhae | reverse complement strand
CAAAATGCAACATCTAATACTAAAAACAAATACTTTTTCAGAATATCGCTTGGAACTTGTTGTCGGCTCCAGTTTGTTTTAAGTGACTTAACAAGACATTAAGTTTGTTTTCCTGTTTCTGCTGCAGAGCAAGCTTGAGGGGACAGTTTGGGCAGAAGTTGATGACAGCAAAGTTTTCAAAATCCTAGACTTGTCGGACATTGAAAAGACCTTCTCTGCCTACCAGAGGCAACAGGTTACTAAAACAAGGCTTTTTTTCTCTTCGTTTTTTTTACCATTTTATTAATCCAGGAAAATCTCACAAAGCATTTACTTTTTCTTATGCATGGTATTCATATGCTTGCATGTAATAATCCTGCATCACAGAATCACAGAGCATGTGGTTTTAATCAGAAGACTGTAAAATATATTGACATTACCAGGCATTACAGAACAATATTCTATAAAATGCTGACATTGGCAAACCATCTTCATTACAGTTGGTAAACCACAAGTTGGATCACGTTATAAATCAATTATAAATACAAATATCATTTATGTCTTTATAGTTAAATTAGGGATGAAAAATTTTAACTAAATTGAAAACAGCTTATGATGCTTACTACTTTAGCTGTGTCTTCATAATCAGAGGCGTATTCACCCCTCTTCATTTTCATTGGCTGTATAAAAGACAAATTCAGGTTTTAATATTTTTTTATATACAGTGCCCTCCACTAATATTGGGACGCTTGGTAAATATGAGCAAAGAAAAAATGTCTTTATTGTTTAACTTTTTGATTGTTTGCTCAAAATACTAACAAAAATGCTTTTATTAAAAACAAACATTTGCTAATAAAGCAAAGTGTTATAAAAAACTGTAAAGACATTTATTAGTGCCAATATTAGTGGAGGCCCTGTATTTGATTGACTAAAACATTATAGACAGAAATTGATTTGCTAATTGAAAGGATTATATATGAGATGCAATTGTTTACGTGAGATGGAAATTCCAACTTCAGTATGTTACGATAAAGTGGAATTGAAGAGGTAAATGCAATAGTTTAGAAGTTAACAGGCCTTAGCATGCATATTTTAGTACACAGACACACACACTCACACAGCACCAGCAGACCCTCAGTCTCACATATATCTCTGCTTCCACGCACTCACACTCATCCTTTACCACCCCAGTAATGCTATCATGTACACATGCCTGTTTTAGAAAGTTTTGGCTGAATTCATCAAACTGTGCTGTCTCTAACATGTGCTGCATCTTCCTTGCTTCTTGCCTGCATTTTAGGACTTCTTTATGATCAATAACACCAAACAGGTGAGTGTGGTTTAAACATCCAATAGTGTTTGGTCCATCTCTAACTCCCTGAATTATTGTGTGTTATTCATTTTGTATACAGACAGATCACACTGTTGTACATGTAGGAAATCTGTAGGTTTTGTTTAAAAGATTTGAACTTTGAAGGGGTTATGTGATGCGTTTTCATGGTTTCCTTTTTAGTCTGTTATACATACACAAAACAACTGCAGTAGGTCTGCAAAGTTACAAAGTCTCCCATAAAATTATTTATTTTAACTAAAAAAATAGGCTGATATTATTTGCTATTGACTGTTTAAATGCAGCAAGCAGTGTAGAAATAACGCATACTGTTTGTCGTTTCTATGATCAAATGTGCAGATGGATTTATGTTTACAGACAGTAACTGGAGGCAAAATGACTACAAACATAGATGCACTGGGGCTTGCAAAGTTGGTTCCAATCAATCACCTTGGTCATCTTCATTTTCTAGATCTCACTCTGGCTTAAACTGATGTTGTAAAACTGACAACATTATTAACTGTCTTAATAACGGCTTCGGAAGCTGAAATTGATAATTGTGTTTAGGGGCGTAATTTTTCCGGCATATGCTTGAGATATTTGGCCAATCACAATGCACTGTTTCATCTCGCCAATCAGAGATTTCAATCAGTTTTCGGAAGGATGGACTTTGTAGAAATCTACACGTTTACGGGGGCGGGGCATAGAGGAGTAGCTCTATAATAATGCACAGTATGTGTAAAATGTATTTTGAAACATTTAAAAAAATATTTACATATTGCACCCAAAACACAAAATAATTGTTTTTGACAAAAGCATAATATGACCCCTTTAAAAGATTAATTCTTTTGGTTGATATTAATAAATGTCTGTGCTTAGCTTTAATTGGTATGTTCGATGAAAGTTTTCTATTAGAAATAAAGACAATGTTTTTGTATTCTGATAATGACATCCAAAGGCACAAGACATTTTTTCTTTATTCTGTGGGTCTTGCCCCTTTTCCTTTACTTGTTATCACTGTTTTTATGCCAGCGGAATGTAATGACGTAACGTTTTGGTTACGTATGTAACCTCTGTTCCCTGATGAAGGGAATGAGACATTGTGTCGATGTAGTGAGGGAAACCAGGAGTTCGACCTTGGAGGACCAGTAACTGCTATGAATTGACCTTAAAAATATAGCACCAATAGTGCACCAATAGACCTTAAAAATATAGCACCAACCTAATTGAGTGGAAAAAATATTGTGCTAAGGAGCCAAGATGTACCAGGCTGTCAGCGGCCAATTAAGCGTTGTGGCAGAAAAGACACAATGTTTCGTTCCCTTCTTCAGGGAATGGAGTTTGCCTACTTAACTGAAATGTTACCTTTCTGTCAGTCACTCAACACTGTGTTGATGTAGTGACAGTAGGGGCCCCTATACTAAATGCCCCAACTGCTGAACCGCAGCTGCTGGCAAGCAGAGCATCAAGAGCACTTATTATCACAAATAGGTGAAAAGGTGCTGTAGCAGGCAGAACATCATATCGGTTCTCCAAGGTGCTTGTCAGGTAGTTAGCACAGTAAAAGAAACAGATTTGATTCTGAGGTAATATAACCTCGCAAAAGTATTGGGTGTGGCTCAGCCTGCAGCTCAGTAACTGTCTGCCAGAGATGTCTGCCAGGTGTGGCTCAGCCTGCAGCTCAGTAACTGTCTGCCAGAGAAGTGCAAGTGCACGATATACCTCTATTTATGCCTGTAGGCTCACCAACTGGTCTCTGAAGGGAGTCATGGGAACCTTGGTAACAAAGCTGTGACGTGGCCTCAGAATAATGTAAGAAAATTCTGGTCCGAACTCGAGGCACTCGTTGGACCAGACAATGCCTGCAGAACCCCTACCTTCTAAATGGAAGTGAGTGTGGTCAGGGGAGCCGTCTTCTGAGAGAGGGCACAGAGTTCAACTGTTACTAGGTTTCTCCTTGAGGGATTCAACCACCTAGCACATCTAAGGAGTCTGACTCAGGAATCAGATCGCGCTTACCTAAGGATTTCCCATCCAGTGTAAGGTGATATGCTGTAATGGAGATAGACAGTTGTCTCTCCAGCCTCTCCTATACGAATGTCAGCATGGATCCAATGGGGCATGTCTGTGGGTCTTTCCCATGGGAAGAACACCGATCCACGAAAAGATGCCACTTCAAGGCATGGAATTGCCTGGTGGAGAGGCTCTAGCCTGAGTGATGGTGTCTATTCCAAAAGCTGGACCACCTGGGTGTGGAGTGTCCACTCTATAAGGCAAAACCTGTCACGAGCAGTCTCCTGCATGATTGAGGTTGCCCAGAATGTAAGTGGTTCATGAAGACACAGTCTTTGCTGCCACCAGTGGTGACGGCAGCAGGCGAGTTCTGACATGCAACAGAAGGAAACCGCCGTGGCTGCTAACATGCCACAGTCGCTGTTTTGCCTGTCCAGACTAACACATGCTTGCCCTGGATCAAAGGCCAAAGTCTCCACAGGGCAAGCTGGCTGACAACAACACAAAGCAAAAAGGATGCTAGTGCTGATAGGGTCCCAACCAGGGACCCAACACATTGCATGCATCCCCCAGGCGATAAATACATCATGACACCTGTTCTAAGGGGGATCTTCATAGACATTTAGGCCTTACCAAGAGATGAAAAGGATGGCAACGTTTCAGAATGATAGCCACTCAAATTATGTCCCTAAGAGTACACAACCATCTTGAGAGTGTGCTAAGAAAGCCAGTCATCAAGGTAGTCAGGATACATCACCCTCTCCCTAAGGGAGGGAGGAAGCCTCTGTAGGTCACAAAGGGGCAGGGGCAGATCTAAGGGGAGGACCCCGAACTGATATGTCCAAAAGTGGTCTGTGTACAAGACATACAACTACAACATATGTTCTTCAGTCATGCACCAATCCAAAAGAGGCGTGAAATCCCCTTTTCATTTCGGCTGGGGATAGGCAGCATCTTGCTCTTCATAACAAAGACTTCAATGTCTTCTCACAGGATTGTTACACCTCCACCTTAACCAAGGTAAGAGATGCTACTGAATGTGGGCAAGGCCTGGCAAATTAAATCACATAGCCAAGCAGTCTGCGGCATTCTCCTGTGGATGGACCTTTGAAAATATCACCTCAATAGCATGCTCATCTGGAGGAGCCTCGTTGAACCCCGTTGTTGCTCTGCTGTCAAGGATAGTAATGATGTATGATCCATCACCACACAAATAGGTAGAAAAGGGATGCCTATAGCATGTGTTGTAAACTTATCACGCATTCCCAGGAAGAAAGGCCCAACAAAGCACAGCTGTCATCTTAATGTCTACCTTACTTTAAAAAGGAGAGCTTCAACTGCAACCTCCTAGTGAGCATTTCTCACAAAGTGTAAATGCACACTTCACAAATGCTGCCTCAGCATAGGAGTGCCCTGTACGTTGTGGCAGATACAGAAATTGTGACAGACATTGTTGTTGATACAGAAGAAGATTGCATCCAGAAATGCACTTAGTCCCTCAAAAGCTAAAAATGTCTAACAGATAAGACAAAAGATTTGCTCTTTTTAATGTACACCCACAGAACAACGTCTTTAAAATGATGCTGTCCATGACCGCTGCTCCTTAAAGGTATATTTGTACTTTTAACTGCTGCTAGCACTCAGGGTACAGAGAATACATGGATTGACAAATCTGAAAGATGGTGCATCTCCCTTTTAAACCCGGATGTCCAGGGTGCAATTTGGCATACAATTCCCATTTGACAATTTCTATTGGCGCTTTATTTCTAAGACCAGTTCTAATTGCCGTGTTCTGATAAAAAGCAGAGTGATTGGTTGCCCAAGGTCGAACACCTAGTGTAATTACACAGCATTGAGTAAGTGACAGAAAGGGAACTGTGACCTCTAATGACAAATGGTCTATTCTTTGTTACTGTATACATTTTTAAAATTGCTTGCTTTTGTATTATCATCTGGGGTATTGTGACCTTTTAAAGTTTAGTGAAATGTTTCTGCCTTTGACTGCAGAAAGAAACTGAGGATGATCTCCTCAGCTCCAAGAAAGTCAAAGAGCTCTCGGTCATCGATGGGCGACGTGCACAGAACTGCAACATTCTTCTCTCACGGTGAGTTCTGTATGTATGTTTTGGTTGTGGGCTTGTCTTTGGCTAGCATGTCTGTGGCATTCACTGGCCTCATGATTTAGTGTCCTGTGAGTAAAACCCTGGCTGTTATATCTCTTTCACCTAGGCCACCATGTCATTTTCAGATTCTCTTCTCCCTCAGTAAAAGATTTCCTTCGCTTGTCTCCTGAATTCTCTGAAAATCAATGCAGTATGGGCTTCTGTAATTAACAGGAACCATGCCTCATTAGTTAAGATTACTTTTGATGACTTTTGTCATTGCCAAGAACAACATTTTACTTTCTTATGTTCTTCATTTGCTTGAAATCTTTGCTTTTTGTATTCATGTAATTTATGTTAGAAATTAATACAAAAAGGGCTTATTCAGACAAATATCTACGGAGATTTAGTGACATTTCCATGGTTACATTATTTACTAAATCCAGGCAACATAGAGGGAAAAGACCCCAGACTGATTTAGTGCAAATCTTCTTTTTTGGATTATGATGACATATGCTAATTTATTTTTTAACCGTATGCCAAAGGGAACTTGATGTAAGTTTTGTATCTCAGCAAAACCAGATTCCTTTTCTCAAGGAGATTAATTAGAGTCCTGGGTTCTGTGTTGATTTAGCATTATCAGTTCTACTCAGATTTCATTTTTTAGTTGAATTTGTGTCCTGGCTGATCTGCATACCTGTGCTTATGTTTCAGATTAAAACTATCCAATGAGGAAATAAAGACAGCTATTCTGACTATGGACGAACAGGAAGATCTGCCTAAAGACATGCTGGAGCAGGTGAGTGTCCAGGGAACACTGCTTGATTTTGTTCATATTTTAATGATTTACACCCTGATACCTGCCCATACCAGATGCTCACTGTTCATCATGCTTCCACTGTCATAGAGTTATTCACATTAAATGTAAAACAGAACTATCAGGCTTATGTTACATGAGACTTGTTGAACACTGTTTTTATAGTATTGAATGGTGGTGTTTTTGTCACTACCTCAGATGTTGAAGTTTGTCCCAGAAAAGAGTGATGTAGACCTACTGGAAGAGCACAAACATGAGCTGGATCGCATGGCAAAAGCAGACCGTTTCCTCTATGAAATGAGCAGGTAGATTAATTAAACTTAGACTCTTAATAGACAAAATCGGTTCTTACATTGAAACTGTCATTGTGACTGTTAAACTTTGACTTTGTTCTTTTGTTTTTCCCCTTTCTCCCACAATTCTTCTTTCACCATGAGGAATTTTATTTAATTAGATAAATGTGGCTTAACTAAGTTATACTATTCTATGTGTGTTATTTCAAGAAAAGTATTAAAAGAGCACTTCTTATTATTTTAATTTCCACTAAGACTTTGTTCACACTGCACATAAACGTGATTTGTTATTTATCTGAACTTTACCAATGTCTAAAATGTTGTTTTTCAAATGATGAAACCACAACTATAATGTTTACACATGTTGTCCAATGCAGTTGTTTATTTAATACATAGTGCTTGTTATTTAGTCATTTCACTTGAATTGGCCATTCATGATTGTTCTAAAAAAAATCTGACTCTGAATCACCTTCACAATGTCACAGTCAATTTCACAATGCTGACCTTTACATTTAGTGCAGTAGTTTACGCATATACAGGAACAGTGTCAGGAGCAAAAATGATCAGGAGCAAAAATGATTTCCATTTGGGAAAGAAGGAAAAGAGTAATGAATCATCTGAGTATTTGCTGTATCGTCTCATTGTAGCTATGCAGCAGCCTATGCTATGCTAGCTATGCTATCTACTTTAGCACAGGGCCAAATGTCAAACAAAGCACAGGTGCCTTGGCTTGCTTGCTTCCCCTAGTTTAGGCAATGGGGATTTTTTTCACTCCACTGTGAGTAATGTGTTTGGAGTATAGAGAATGGAAGCAAAATCTTTTTTATTGACTTTCAAGTATTGACTGGATTGTCCAATTTGAGTCCCAAGGTGGTATTTGATCCTTTGGCATGTCCGGTATCCAAGGTGATGGTCCCCAGTACAAGGTTGCTGAACACAGCACAGCAGTGTTAAGTTTAGTTCACTAGTTCAGGCTTTGTTCTGTATTTAATGGAACCATTACATTATACAACAGAACATGAGCATAGCATAGCAGTAATATTTCCTCTGGAGCAACAGTTATGAGGACGGAAATAAAGACTATCAAATATTATTACTATGCCTAAAGATCCCATGCATGTTCTTTAACTTTTCATTAGTGGCACAATAAAAGTTTACAGCTCATTCAAAATCTGTTATGGGTGACAGAGAGGACAGACCTTTAATATACTATTCCTTTTCCTTTGACTTTCTCACAGAATAAATCATTACCAGCAGAGGTTACAGTCTCTGTATTTCAAAAAGAAGTTTGCTGAGAGGATTGCAGAGATAAAACCCAAAGTTGAAGGTACTTGCAAATACTAATAAAGTAAATATAGTTTAAGTTCATAAAGATCAAATAAGTTAAAGTTTGTTTGGTCTTGTGTAACAATTTGTATTTTACTTTTCAGCCCTGACCAAGGCCTCAAAAGAGGTTTCACAAAGCAGGAATTTCAAGCAGTTGCTGGAGGTGGTATTGGCATTTGGCAATTACATGAACAAAGGACAGAGAGGCAACGCATATGGCTTTAAAATCTCCTCACTCAATAAGATTGCAGACACTAAGTCCAGCATTGACAAGTGAGAGATCAATCCATCCCTCCATCTCTCTCTCCCTCTCTCTCTCTTTCCCTGTCTGCCTAGCTAGCTAGTTAGCTAGCTCGGTAGCTAATGTTTTATACTTTTGTATAGCTTTGGAGAATATGTAGATGTGCGTCCAAGTCTTCTATATTTATACTTTTAATTATAGTAAATTTGTGTTTTATTGCAGGAATATCACCCTTCTACACTACTTGATCACAATTCTGGAAAAGAAGTACTCTAAAGTTCTGCTGTTCCAGGAGGAGCTGCAGAATGTGCCGGAAGCTGCAAAAGTCAAGTAGGTATCGCTGCTGAGGTGCAGGCATGCAATTCTTTTATCAGCTTTCAAATTTACAACCTTTTAGGGTTTACTTGTGCTAAATGGATATTGGATTGCTGTGGATTGATTGCAATGGATATTGCTGCCACCTCCCCACCACTGGGATTAAATCCACTTTGTGGGGCAGACAGGCCTTGGATACCCATATATGCATAAAAAACTCTAAATTACACAAGCAGGAAATGGGGCCATAGCTCTTTTAGCCCTAGGTGATGAAATATACAGGATAAACAGGTGCATGACCACCATAGCAGTAAGAGTGTAAACACAGCTCCATCTAATAATGATCATAGAGGTATAGATAAAGTCCTAGAAGACTTAAGATGTCATAAAACTGATTGTTTAAATTTTACAGTAGAGTACTGTAACCACATGAGCTTGTTTAAATGCTGAATTGTCTTCAGTCCTGTCAGCAAGACTTATGTGGTAGAGTTTGGCCCACAAGTACTAGACAAAATTTGCTTGTGATCCCATTTAAGGGGGCAGAAAGAACGAAAGAACTCTGCCTGCCACTACAGTAAATGTCTTTATATTAGTCACTTTAATTTAGACATAATAACAATAATGATGTGTTTAAGGGTCACAAGGTGTAATAGGTAAGGGTGACCAATAAGCAGGTGCGGGTGTGTGAATTAAAGTGTTTTGATAAATATGTGTTTATGTAATGAACATTTATCTAACCACATATGTGTGCTCTGTTTTGATAGTTTAGACTGTTACAATACTTGTTTGGTGGAGTTGGGCAACACTGATTGAAGGCAGCCAGCAATCAGTCACACTGCAATAATTTCTAGAATAGTACAGCTCTAAACAGACATGCACATTATTTGCATTATCTTACTAATGGAGTCACTTTAGCCCTGTCACTTTAGCCCTGGAGGTTAAAGTTCAGACACGTGACTGCTATACGCAGTACCAGTCAAAAGTTTAAAAACACTTGACATAAATGTTTCTCATGATCATTCTCATGATTCTTTTTTTGCAAGGTTTTTGGGGCTGATATAAAGTTCCACAAGGATTTGTGATACCTTAAATATTGTTGCCATGGCAACATGTCAAACTTTAAAACCACATTCAGGTGTTTTTGAGGCACTTAACATGCTTGAAATGCCATGAAATTTGGTCAGCTGTTAGACTTAAAAGCTCAGATGTGGGCATGGTAGGGGGCTCTGTAGCACCCCTTTTTGACTAAAGTGATAAGGTTAGTTTTACCTATAGTCACCAAACTTGGAACATGTATTGTTCAAATTAAGCCAGACAACTTTCAAATTACCCTTATTAGCTCCGCCCAAAAGGAAGTCAGACATTTTGGATTGTATGTGGATTTTTTTCAAAAAATTTTAAATACTCATTGTCACCACATTTTGCAAATATTATGCCAAGACATTGAAGATGACAAATTGCAAAGGGATTTTTGATATCTCAAACATTGTTGGCATGGCGAGGCAATTTATGACAATAAATAGAAAAGGAAGTGGCTTATATCTACTGTGTACATTGAATGATTTCATTTAAACTTGAGACGTATGTTTGGTCCTAGGGACTGAACATAGATGTGGCTATTGTGAGTCACAGTCATAGCACCACCAACTGGCAGAAAGTATTGTGTCACCTAAAACAGCTTTTAAAAGTCACTTTAGTCTTGGTCAGAAAATATAAGAGATATTGTTACTTTTTTTGTTAAACTTTTGACTGGAAAAGTATTGTATATACTGTATGTTGAGATATCAGCTGATAACACAGAAATGAGTGTGATCTTCTTGTCCTTCCAGCATGACAGAATTGGAAAAGGAGATCAGTAACCTTCGTAGTGGCTTGAAGAGTGTAGAAAGCGTAAGTTCCTCTTTGAGAACATTTTTTCACAAGCTTTTTTGATCTTACAAGCAAAACTTTATAAATTGTCTCTGTTATGCAGGAGTTAGAATATCAGAAGAAGTGTCCTCAGGAGTATGGAGACAAGTTTGTGTCTGTGGTCAGCCAGTTCATTACAGTGGCCAGTTTCAGTTTCTCTGATGTAGAAGACTCCCTCAGTGAGGCCAAAGAACTGGTAAGAATGTGCATGGAGGATTTCATTTGCATGTTTATCTTTAAGGTGCACATCCTGGTACTTGCTAACTTTCCTTTAATGACCAGCTGTGGAAACGGGCTGCAGCTACCATCTGTCCCCAACTGCACAGAGGAGTTGACCTTTAACCTCTTACCGTGAACGCTTCCTATGCTACTATGTAGTAACCCTGGCACTTTCAAATACAAACTAGACAATATCCTCTAATGTCCTGTAAGAG
>JAZGTJ010019718.1:0-10758 GCA_036877575.1 Botia almorhae | reverse complement strand
GTGGCTCACCGTCACAATACAGACTTGTTTTTGGGAATTGCATTGCAAGTGAACAACATTCCAAATTAGAACGCTTCCATTATAATGAACAAAGCTGTCTACACAGCAAGAGAGCGTGTCGATTGTATTGTGATGTGGCAAAACGAAATGTTCTCATCTTTATCAGTAAAGCTGCTTAAACTCAAGTGCTTTTAATGAGAGCAATCAAGTTTTGTCGTGCTGTGTCGCTCAGTTACAGTGCAGACGGGGTGTAAAACATATGTTTAAATTGCATTTAATTGGCAGGGTAATAAGATTAATTTACAAAAGGTCTTGCAGCTCAAGTCAGAATTTCTTTTTTAATAATTGTGAAGCAAAGTATCACTATATGTACATGTATATAAATTATTCTATAGCGTTCTATATAATTGTATCCAGTTTCTTAGCAACCTCAAGCAACCTACATTCCTGATAATGAACTAAAAGCTGTTTATTCCAATAATTCCATAAATTCATTTTCAAAATGTGTGTATTTAGCATTTTAGTCTTTTAGTATTTCCATTGTATAAAAACAATAAGCAGCTTTATTCTGTGTTGTACCTTGATTTTACCATGGTAAAATCACAGAAACTCATGGTCACTCATGACATGTTGCTCTTTGTAACTATTGTGTTTTGGAAAATGATAAAGCTCTTTTAAAAACTGGCCATCACTTACTGTTTTGATGAATGAGGCGATAAAACTGTGAGGCATGGGCCCTAGCTATAATTGTTGGTTGAGTCATATTTTAAAACCATATAAAAAGCTTGTAGGCCTATCATTAATATTACCTGGTCATTTTATTCATTGCTCTCTTGAACACATTGTAGGACTTCTATGGCTAGGATCTGTCCAGCAGGGTGTGTTGTACATAATGGCAGCAGATCTCCTGCTGTGTTGATGATGCCTTCTTCCATCTGTATTATCTCAAGCACACACTCCACCTTTATCTCTACCTGTGACACACACAAGCTGAACAGAGTCGAACTTTTCTGGCGGACCGCGGGGAAAGTGATGGAGAAATCGGAAATGGAGGAAGCAAAGAGCAAGTGTGCGCATGCATATGTAATATAATAAATGTGCGGCACATGGCACAAGGAAGATGACACGTCTGGAGCAGAGCAGGAGCCTATGATAAACTTGCCATCATCCTTTTAAAATTCAGAGACAGATCTCTGAGCTTCACTGAATAAATGTGCAGCCAATCCGTCATTCTGTCTGTTTGGTGACTTTTATGTATGTAGAGTGATGAAGAACTTATTCACTTTGAAAGAAGACAAACAGTATATTATGTAGAGCAAGATTCTTTGTACTGTGATTTTCGTTGTTGGAAAGTGAATATTTATGAGTGTTTATTGAATTCTTTAAGTGCAGCAGTGAAGCTCAGGAGTAGATTCAGTGTAGAGTTCACCAATATGCTTGTTTGCTGAATTCAAAATGCAATTCCCCTCCTAATTTTTCACTGCCCTCCCTGGTTTCACTTCGCCCACCATCTAGTTTCATCTGGTTTGTGCTGTTCTTCTGAATTGGAGCTCTCATACTGACTACAGTTGCATTCATTATCTCTCCCTGCAATAATCGTGGAGTCTGAACGTTTTATTGTCTTCCTCAGAAGAGGAACACGTTGACCTCGTCTTTCTGACAATGTTTTAATTGCCTGCACATCTCGGACTGTCTGGATTTTCTTTTTTTTCTGAGTTGATGCTATTGATTCTGAGAACTCAGTGCCTTAAAATGTTCCAGCTTTTTAAAAGCCGACCTCTTTCATGTTTGTTCCCATGTTTGTTCCATTTTCGTTTTATGTGCACTCCTGTTTATTCCTTTCCTGTCTATTTCATCATCATCTGTGATTTTCAAGCCAGCTTTAGAGCCCTAACCTCTTTTTGTAATGTGATGTGTGTGTGTGTGTGTGTGTGTGTGTGTGTGTGTTTGTGTGTGTGTGTGAGGTTTTGTTTACCAAAATGTCCCCACAAGTGAAGTAGAGCCTGAAATCAACTGCATTGTGAAGACTGGCAACCAGTGTCCATAAGAAAAACAGCTTAATAAATACACTAAATAATAAAACCCAAAAATGGCTCTCTGAGGACATAGAAAATATCATTAGTTAATAGAGATCTCTACCATGATAGAAAAGTAACTGTCTGTGTGTTTTGAAGGGCATATCTGAGCTATAGAATGTAATATACAGATGATTTTTCAAATGAATTTCAAGGATTGAAGCACTCAGAAACAAATCCGTCTATGTATCTCTGTCCTTCATGCCTGCAGTCTCATCACGGTTCCTGATCAAAGCAGGATATTTATGCATTCTGCTCAGCATGTGTTGTTTCTCCACTTTGTAGCTGTGGAAATGCTGGCAGGTTTTGGTGGGTGATCACTAAGTCTCGAATCAACAGCCTCAATCTGTAAAGATATTAAATCGCGCATGGCAAATATTTGATTGATTTTGCCGTTTCAAAAGTTTAATTAAAGCCAGCTTGCTAAAGTATTGAACTGAGGAACCAAAGCAAAATTGGAGTCAACAGTCATCTTTAACCACAATTGTTTAGTTGTGCGAATGTATTAATTAGGGCGAAAATCGACTGGAAACAACTGAAAGCAACTTCATTCTTTTTATGGTTAAAAGAAAATAAAAGAAAATCTGTAAAGTTCAAATGAAATACAGAAGCCCAGTGTGTCAAAAATAGGATAAAGCAGAGACTCTCCAGATAGATGATGTTGACTTCCCCCCTTCTCTCTCTCTCTCCTCTCCTTTCTTTCCACCACCTCATCCCCATCATCTGCTCATAATGACCTGTCTTTCATCTGTAATATCTAAAGTGTCAGGTGGAAGAGAAAAGAGGCAGAGACAGACATCAAAAGCAGCTTGTTGTTCTGAGTTGAAGAGTTCTTCGCATCTCTCTGCTATAGGCATATGCCTGAAGACTGATCTAGCTTTCCTTTTAACACACATACACACATGTTTGTTTTTCCGTTGTTGGTACTTTGAATTCTGTTGTTTGCATAAAGAGCTAATGTTGTTTTCTAATTCTATTTTATTAATCCTAAATCTAATCCTCGTTTAAACCTTTTTGCATTTATATTAAGTCATTATTTAATATACTTATTAAGCTGTATTATGTGTTTTGTGTGTCTTTGTCCTTAAATACATTAATTTGTAAGTCTTACTAGAAGTTCTTAAACTGTCTAATAATGTGTGTATTCACTTTGCTAGATTGAGGATGTGTTAATCCATGAATTTTTTGTGCATGTGAGATTGAATGTGAGTACATGGATACATGCAGTACAGTAGGTGTGTTGTGATGATCATGACTAGAAGCATTAATGCTCACACTGTGTTTTTGTGTGATTGGCAGATTTATGGGATTTAGGGTTATGACATTATACAGTGAAAGAAATCTGAGTATAAGCCACAGACTGCTGAGATGAGCAAATATCCAGCTATAGAGGAGATACATTTTGCCAGACTGATGTCTTCTTTGTTAGAAAAATGTATATTGTTTCTAGTTTCGTGGTGATTGTATTAATGACAAGTAGCTTAGTTTTAACAAAGGACAACCCCCCGTTCAAAAATTGGTCTGAATAATATACTCTACAAAAGTACTAACAATACAATAGTATTTGGTAACATTGTAGTATTATTTAATTTAAGTATGTTTGAAAACAACATCACTCTGCTATCCTAATCACAACTTGTCATATTAACAACCAGTCAGTTATTACACTGCATTTTAGTCTTAAGTGACATGACACAGTATCAGTTCTCGGTTTAACACAAAAAAATTAATGACTTGTGGTCCCCCTACGTTCGCTTCAGTAAGTCATTGACTGATTTAAAGTGTTCTGTCCATCTTTGCGGAAGACTGAAGATGTTTATGAAGCGTTTACAGAACAGAATGTCATGAATATCCTTCAGTTACTGTTTTTATCGAGTCCCAACCGTATTGACTGTTGACTTCTTGTTTTATTTTTCCTTACTTCTGTTTTTCTCCTTGGTTGTCTCCTGGAAACTAATACCCATCATATTTGACAGGTTACACTTTTTTGCTTATGATATGAGACACTTGATTGCACCTGCACATGTGTACACACACACACACGCACACATGCCACTAAGTGTATTGACGGGTCCCAATGTGTGTGAGGCTTCTAGCTGCTGTCACTGTGTGTTTCCATCAGTGCTTTGGCCTCTGGGGTGTAAAGGAAAGGTGGGAGGTCTTTGTGGCTGTGATCTCCTGTTATAGATGGCTGTTAAGATGCCTGTGAGCCTGCAGGGGTCCTGATGACTGAATGAGGTTTTTCTCCTTAACAGGCCTTTGAGAACAGATGAGAAGGGGAGTGGAAAAAATCAACACATCCCTCACAACCGATATCACAGGGTAGCGAGGCAGGGCTAATCAAACAAAATGACAGATATTAAATGTGTGAGTGACCTGTGAGTCATAGCGATCCATTTGAAAGAGAGAAAAACAGAAGGAGAACGTGATATACGTTAGATTCCCTAAATTTGTCCCTTTAAGGGATTGTTTGTGACTTTGAGGTTGCACTTATGGTGTGTTGAGTTGAGGGTAATTGGGGGTGTGTTTCATAGGTAGGGTTAGATGTGTGCCTGCAGTTAATTGTTAACATAATACAATCTCAAACGTGAGGGCTTTTTACACAACCTCATACATCATGTACATCATTCTTTGCAAACTTTGGCAACCTTCTAAATGCAAGTCCGACTCACTAACCAGTAGGCCACATCTGCCCTTTATAAACATTTCTAATAATTATATAAAATAAAACATTTCATTTTAACACTTTCCAAGGTTTGGAGAAGCTTTAATTCCAAAATGAGACCAGGTTTCAAAAACATACCAGATATTATTTATTAAGATGTATAAGTTGGTCATTTTAAGTGTTGTAATAATTGCAATAATTCTTCAGTTTGTAGTGACACTAATCTTTCTATACGGCTTTCTTTCTCTCTTTGTCTTAGAAGAGACAGCATTTGAAGCAGGTGTGAGGGTGCAGATCCACAGTCAAGCAGAACCTCCCTTTGTGCATGAGCTGGGTTTTGGAGTCGCCCCAGGCTTTCAGACCTTTGTGGCAACCCAGGAGCAGAGAGTAAGTGAGCCTTGACCTTACCTCCACTTACCTTTCCTTTCATGGGCATCACCAATAACCTCATGTGTATTTGTGTTCATTTGAAATGTCTTGTTCTGTCCAGTCACGTTTTCACTTAGTATTAACATCAGTCACAGGTGATCTGACCATAGTGGACAGTCCTAAACACAGGCTCAAATGAAATTCAACATATCTTGTCATTGGATCATTTAAATAGTAGTTTGAAATACACAACCACATATATCACGCAAGCACATTGCATATTGTATTGCGAGTTGCACACAGGACAACAGCAAAGGAACGTCTACATAACATCCCAAAATCATGTTTGTTTGCTGGCTTGATGCAGCTTTTGTAATAAAACAATTGTTCAATTATAAACCTTATAAAGGCCTATATATACATGTGTACACAACTTCAGTATGGCTGATATCAACATTCCTTGACAAAAGCTCACTTTAGATAAAAATGTCTGCTGAATGAAGAAATATCTATGAATACAAATCATGTGAAGCAAGGAGACTTTAGCAGAGGTCTCAGGATTTCTGTCTAGCTGAGAAATAACAGAGGTTGATTTTAATACCAGGAGTGAACAGAATTGTGTCTCTGAGACACCTGTGATCAGATCGCCCAAAATGAATGTTAATAGCAGGTGCAAACAGGGCCTCAGTAAGATTGTGTCTATGCTCGTCATTGCTCATTTCTATTCATGCGCTATGTGTATATTTTGTCAGGCTCCTCAGGGTGCTCTGTGTTAAGCGTGCCAAATGAGATGTAAATGAATCATCATAGCGGTGGTTCGTGTGTCTGTGTGTGTGGGCAGAGTTTGGTCGGAGTCTGTGTGTGTTTTTGTGCCACATATTTTTCAAAGGCCTTTGACTTCATGTGTGTGTGTGACTGCTCACTGTGACAACTGCTTTGCTTCTGTTTTAGATATCGAGGGATTTGTACACAACTATATGTTTTCCTTCCTCTTCTTTTTGTTGTCTTGGCGCTGTGAGGATTTAATATCTCCAGCCGTGACTTTGCTATCAGCTGCGCCACTGCCAGTTGTTTGCAATCAGTCTCACGGAGTGGGAGTCTCACCAGTATAAAAGGAAATCAAGCCTGGCAAAAAACCAAGTCCTCTCAACCCTCCCTTTGCTAACAGTTAAAACTAAAGCGTGTTATTTCTGTGCCACTAGCCTCACCATTCGACATTATAAAAATAATGACTGTTTTCAAACACATTCTCAAAACATTTGCACCGTCAGTCATTGGTCAGACAACTAAATAATCCCGCCCCAGACTCAAGCCATTGGTTGATGTTATATCCGACCAGTTTGAGATACTCAAACAAACAAAACAATGTGTTCAAGCACCAGTATTTATACTTTCCAGGGTAAAGATCAGCCTGCAAATGATGTATGTATTGGTTGTCTCTGTAATAAGCTGGAATAGGAGAAAGTTTTCAACATTGGAAAAATTCCATGCATTAACTTTAATGAAATCTTACTTTTGCCCCTGAGCGAGTTTTGCAGCTGAACGTTTTGATTATAAAACAATGAACGTCATCACTAACAGCACAACACCTCACACCACGTCTTTGTTAATTGTGTTTATGCAGGATACTTTTCTTTAATTATGCTAATTGTTATGTTTATGTAGCAGTTAAAGTGAAATACAGGCTAATGATAGTGCACCAGTAACCTCAGCCCTCTATAGTTGTGGCGTATAATTACGTTTATGAACATTAAGCCTGTTTTTGGCAAGCACTCAATGGTGTTGCTTTTATTCAGCTATTGATAGCACACAGTTGATAGCAGCACAATATATAGAGATCATGGGCACAAATTCATTTTAATGATGATAATTAGAAGCCTTGTTCATCTTTTTTGACTCAAATGTGTCTCTTCATTGCAACTTAAATGTGTGTTTGAAGCTTTTATGTGACACATATCCAACTGTGATAAAGTATTTATGGTTCTTCTTTTAAGGGCATCTGTAGCCCACACCCTCTGGGTTCTGCTGCTGTTCTGACAGTATGAGGGTGGTGTCAGGTTATCTGCTTAATGTCCAGGTTAGGAAGGGCATTGACATTGGTCTCAGGGCTTCTTTTATCTCTCACTGTCTTTTGTTCTCCTACCTTTTGTTTCCCTTGTCTTCCATCTGCTTTCTCAATCTCTCTCTCCTTCTGTCCCTTAAGCTTACTGTAATACCAAGAGGGACATTCAATAAAAAAATGTAACAAGCAAGGGTACCTCAGATGATTCCCCACTCCCCACTCAGAGTTATCAAGGGGCGAGAGAAAACTCTGTTTCGATTTTCAAAAGACCTTTTTCCCCTCCAGGCTAAATCTTGAACTCTATTCACCGTTCCTCTTGAACTCTGCACACCTCATGCAGTCTGGAGTGCTAGAGCAAAGACATAGTGTTGTTATGCTAAATATCAGCACTCTTAGAAAGGCACCTGGCCAATCAAATTAGTGGACTGGAGCTAACTGAAGCAAATGATCTTTTATTTTCAGGTGTTTTTCTTTCTGAATGTTTCATCTACTCACTTTTCCTGACCTTGGCCTTAGGGTGCCGTTAAATGTTTTGATCATTCAGCAAACAGACAGCATTAATTATGGACAGAGCAAGTGTTGCTATGAAATGAATGCTTAAACCACACAAAAGCAGCAAAAAGTTTGTCATTTTGAGAGAATGTGAGTTTCTTCATCATGACTTTAAATATCAAAAAAGGTGCATCTGCAACTAATTATCATTAGTCCTGATGTCCTAGCCAGGGGCCATAATGCATCACTGAATCACTGATGCTGTGTTGTGAGAAATCCATTATCGCAGACCCAGAGAATGAGAGAGAGAGAGAGAGAATAAGTACAAACAAGGTACATGTGTCCAATTTCTAAAGCCATGCAATATAAATGCAGCTGCTGGGATGAAGTGCGATGGGTTTCCGTTTGGTTAAAGCGTCCTGAGGTAACAGACTGTGTCAGGATGACATTCTCCTCTCAGAACTGCTTTTCATTCCATCCGTTTGCTTGTGTCAGCAGGGAGCCTATAATTTTGCTTTGCCTAATGATCTTTAGGTTTATAGAACTCCAGAAAAACTAAAATCATCCAGCAGGAGGATATTTTTGTGATCCTTCCTGTCAATCGCAGCTTTTGCTGCTCCATTTGAGAGCTTCTCTAGTGGTCCCTCTGGCAGGGGCCGCTCGCTAAATCTGCCAGCAAATACGCAAAAGTAGGTCATGTTATAGTCTTCAAACGAGATTTGAAAAACATAGTCTCTCTTAGCATTTAATTTCATGATTTTGCAAAAATCACTGACATTTATAGTGGTTGTGATATATTTGCTTAACAATGTAAACAGTGTTTTCAGTTTATACTGCTAATATGAGTTAACATTTGTAGTCATAAGTTCATAAATCATATTTGAAGAAATAAGCAAGTAATGGAATGAAATGTATGAGTGATGTTTACTAAATATCTGAACTTTAGCCATGGCCAATCAAATTAGAGGACTGGGTTTATAATATTCATTATAATAATGATGTTACTTTTATCACAGTTAATATTATTGATTAAACTACCATCCCTCAGATGGTATCGAATGTCGTAATAAAAATAATTATAATATAACTATAACAATTTTAAAGTAAAAAGTAGCTACTACCCTTATGGTGGAAACTTTGTGTTCTTTGGCGGCATGCAAATTAATGGTTGTTTTTTATCTTTTTTTTTACACAGAAACACAAAAAAGCTTTTCTTCGTTTCATAGAAACTGCAGTAAAAGCACTTACCAGAAAGAGGCTTGTTACTACCTGCATGGCTCTGTGAGATGGTATAAATGTGGGTTAGAGAGCTTAACTCTCAACTGGCCTTGTTAGTAATGGTACATTTCAGCCCATCGAACAGGAAAGACTGTGTTTTTAAGCCATTGGCTTTTACAAAAACACTCTCACATCGTTCTGAAAATTACTTTGTATTTAAGACCTGTGTGGTATTAACTTTGGGACACAACCTTGATTTGGGGCGCAACCTTTGTTTCAGAATAAGTGATCTTTAGTTATAAATTAAATTGTGATACATGGCTTTGCAGCTTTGTTAAGGGCCGAAGACACCAAAATGCATTGTTCAGGACACTTGAATTAATGATGCGCTAAAGCATCAGGTCTCCACCATCACAACAAGCTGAGTGTGTTCTGAGATAAAGTAATTCAACATTATGCTGCACACACACACACACACACACACACTGAGGCTGAAAGGAAAGGTCAGCATGAAGGACAAAGAACTGATTTACACTCTCACTGTTTTAATCATTAATGAATAATTGAAGGAAAATGGGGCTTCAGGATTTTCAATCAATCAATTGCATTAAAGTGATTGCTTATACACCCTTGTACTGATTTGTAATAATTGTAATAACAAGAACTGATTGTCAAAACTGATGTAATCACATAAGTTATTTACATTTCTAGTTTGTACACTTACTTTCTAAGGCTGCCTGTTCACCATTGATTCTGAAATTGCTGATGCAATCTTCTGACTTTACAGTTAGCCTTCTTCATACTTCATAACCTCTTAGCAAGACTTAATTAAGGACTTTTCCTGTGTTTCAGAAAAAGCGTAAAGGCTCAAGCTGGAAAAATGCAAATGGTGTTTTAAAACTGCTGTTTGCACTAAAGAACTTGTCACTGAGTTTGTTTTGAAGAAATCATTTGTTGCAGGAAGCTCTTGTCAATGTTTTTCCTGTGACACCCAACGTCAGCTCCAGAAACTAGTTTGTTTTATGCCCCCGTAGAGGTAAGACAGGTCTATAAAATCTTCCCATGCCAATGTAGCTTTGATTTTATCTACATATCACCACTGACAAATTCCATTTGCCTGTCTGATTTCTTTCTTCTGATCAGTTGCTGTGTGATATCAGGTCTTGAATCTGTGCCTGCTATGCTCAGTGGTTTCCAGACACAGTTGGAAGGAGATTATGTTCCCTCTTATCCTCTCCAAGACAGCTCGTTATTCGCTTTTGGCTCTTTTAGTCTGGAGACTGCATTACCCATGATCCCCCCTGTTGGGAATAAATAAAGCTGGCCTGCATGGAATCTTGGGTTATGTATGCTTGGAATCGCAAGGGTGTAGGCGACCTATTGTTTTCAGGCAGATGGGATCCTCCCCCTCTCCACCTGGCATTTTTCTGTGCCATGCTCCCTTAAGTTGTTTACTATCTCTTTTGCTATCCCGTCTGGTATCTCATTCCTTAGTTTTTCTCTCCATTGACAATCCCACCCACCACGCCTTCCTTCCTTTCCAACCTGTTGGCTGCCAGGTTCACAGAGATGATGGCCAGTCCTGGCTGTTTGCTTTTTGGAGGGGTTGTGGAGTGTAATTATGGTAGGAGGAAAACTATATATATTAGCTCCAGCCCGTGGTCATGTTTTAACAGGGTGCCTGTTGCTGTACCAGGCAAAATAAGCTTGTTGTGTGCCTTTACATTCTTTAGATAAAGACCAATAAAACCACCCTGTGTCATCTGTAAAGCAGCTTTTTAATTGTTAGTTCTTGATAAATTATTAGAATGGCAACTGTTTGTCATCATGCATGAAACATGAGATATCCAACTGTGTGTACTATGTATGCCTAACAT